>BPLR01005238.1:10000-140567 GCA_021605095.1 Caerostris extrusa | reverse complement strand
CTTGAAAAATGCTCTGATCTCTAAATTTTCGATAAGTTTAAAGTTTTTTTCATATGAAAACACAGCTTACAGATATTTTGTTAATAATATTTAAGTATTTAATTGTTTATTAAAAAACCCGCATTAGTTATCCATCATATTTTGAAAAAAGGTCTATTAGGTTTTTAAATAAAATTGATGACTGGACCTGGGAAAGCAACTCTACACTTATAGCTATCTATAATCTATATCCATTCTCAAGGTCTACGCATTCATCTTTCAAGATATTATTCTGTGACGACTGAATTGATTGATAGAAAAATATTACTGATTAGGCATCATGCTTTGAAAATTAAAAATATTGAGAATAATAGAACAATTACATCTATAAATCAGATTCAGTGTTACAGATTGAGGGTCACTGACACTTCCACTCGCATTTTGCTACATGCCTCCCCCTCAGGAATGGCATTTGTCAGGTTCACTCCCACCCCTTCCTTTCTCCTGAAGCTAAAGGAAGGGTGTTACAATCACCGCCATCATCGGCATACAGAGGGAGGCTTTTGATGTTGCATTGCTAATTTTGCTAATTAGAATTTTGAATCAAGCTGACTTTAAGTACCAGGTTATGAGTCAATATATATATATTAATCTCCTTTTCGAGATCATACATTTGTAATGATATATATTTTTTTATTGGAAGATAAATATTATGTATTTTATAAGTATGCACTCCTAACCATGCAAATCGCAAGATTAAAAACAGCAGAATATCAAAATACAAATTTATTAGGTACAAATACAGCACTCTTGAAGTTTGGAGGAATATGAATATGTCTTTTTGTTTTTGCCTCCATGACTCGCAATAACGGTTTCTCTTGCCTTGGCAAAAGAATGAAATAAATTTTGGATGTGTTCTTGGGGTATGTCAGACTTTACTACTTCAAAATGTTATTCTGGCTTAGCAACAGATGATATGTCTTCTCCAGTTCTCCTTCACCTCCTTCTCTCACGACAGGAATGCAATCTTGTGGGCAAATTAGAATTGTTTGACATTGCGTGTCACTTACTATTTATCATTGTTCTTTTGAATTACAGTGGCAGTCAAACTTGGGAAATTAAGTTGAGATAGTAGACCAAAACCGCTGTGATATTCATATGTCTGTTTTCCCTTCCTTCACTTCACTGCAAAGCGGTATTTGTTCAAATGTAAACTCCATTCCCTCCAAACCATAATTCTAAGTAAAATAACAGTATGGCGATATATGAAAGAAGTTATACAACCTCTTGAACGATGCCGCCAGTGCTGTAGAAGCGTGCATCGCATTATTGCAAACTCGTGGTATATAATCAAAGATGGTCTTAGTAGTGGAAACTTTGTTGAAATTCACCTGTGCTACAAAAAGATGTCAAATGGTACTTGATGCAAAATGTTATGCAACAGACTTTATTTCTTGGTTATACTTCCTGATGTTTAGTAATATCCAACAATGCAATGTCCACAATATACATGTATTTACGTGTGACAGTGGGGTAGGATATTGTAATAATTTCTTGTCGGTCGTTCCGTCAGCCCACCACTGCATCTATCAGTTGTATATTAGCATAACTTTAAGCGATCACGTGCAACACGAACACTAATTTCTCTGAGAATAATTCTCAATTTTTATAAGCCATCCATATCCATCCTGTTAAACAATTGCTTGCCACGAACTCTTTCCCCTTGTTTGTTTGAAATATGAGTATTAGTTAACCCTTGAAACTAAGTTAAAATTGTAAGAGATAAAAACGGCTGTGATATAGATCTGGATGTTCAAAAATTAAAATTTCACGCCTTATGGGTACTTTCTTATTGTTACATTTTGGATGGCCAGCAGTACAATAAAAAAACACTTTTGAAGTAGAACAATACACAGCATCACATAAATTTATATAACTGAAATAATTTTCATTTTAATTCGAAATATTTTATAAGAAGTAAAAGTAAATAAGCCAAATATCGCATTTATTATTTATTCATTAATATTTAATTGATGAAATTGAAGAACTTGTTTAATGGATACAGTGTATGCATGCATGTATTAAAACCAAAGGTCTCATTTCTAATTAGAGAAATACTTACACAATTATATATAGACAAAACAATTTATGTATAGTTGGATATTTGGAATATGTTAGATTAAATGTGACTGATTTACATGAAAAATATTAGATTAAGAAAAGAATACAAGGTATAAATTCCAAATATTTGGTTATGATTAAATATTGAAAAAATGCTTTGTTAGGAAATTAAAAAATATTAACAAACTTAACAATGAATTCAAAATATTAACTATTTCTTAAAAGTTATACCTGTGTATTATATAATAATAAATAGATAGCGGTCTGAGAATTACTCTAGTTCTGTAAATCTCCACATACCTGTTTTGGTATTCTATAATCCCCACGAATAAGGTCATATCCGGTTTTCCGCTTTGTTAGTGGCTTCGGCATAATCCTCCCTATCTTCGGCATAATCATTTCGTTCGCAATGGGCAACAACTTAAACAGCAGACCGCCGGACATGGAGTTCATTGGCATTTCAAACAAAGTACCGGTCTTGGATGACTAATTGAGAAAGCAAACAATTGCAAGTCGGCCGCGAATAGCCTGCACGTCAGATAGTTTAGAGCAACTTCCCGGAAAATCCGCATATATTTAGCAGAGAGATTCGCATTCTCACGTTAAGATAAAGCCCACTCACTTCAATGGGCAACAACGGGAAAACCTTTATTACACAGTTTGATTCGCCAAGGATGGTTATCGGAATCCTTTCGAGACCAAAGTGGTTTATATTAATATAACAGGCGTACTTCATCCATGATATTGGGTATTTGAGCTGTTAATAATATTTGAGGGCCAAAATACATTGTATTAAATACTTTAAATTTTTAGAAACTAAATCGTTAGGTAGATATAAACTCATATAATTTACCATGTTATGTTTTGCGGTTATTGTATTACTCTTCGTAATTTGATTTCACAATTATTTTTCAATTGTATTGTTGTTCAATATCGAAAAGTTTTGTGTACATTTAAAACATTTACTTTTAATTTACTAATTTTTTTTTTTAATTTTTAATATTCTTTGTAAAAAAAAAATTTAATTTTTAAAACAAACGACGAGAGATTTCTAATTGTATTAGTATTTTTCATTTTACTACTTGAAAAGTACTTTGTTGATCTACGTAGTAATCTTCCAAATTTTATTATTTAATTGATAAATTAATTTTCGAATAATGTTTTTATATTAAAGATACGATTTGTTTTTTAATGTCTAAATGTTATGAGTAAATTTTTGTACTATATTAAATAAAATTTTTTTTCTAATGCAGCTGGCAAACACTTAGACAGCTTGGTCTTGTATGCCTTAAGGCAAACGCTTTGCACAGACTTTACTCACTTTGCATTACCTCGTTGGCGCGTGTAACTTGAAGATAAGCCACGGAAGCGGAGTAACAATGCTCCCGCAACGCTCTACGATCATATTAGACCGGGACCTACGGTTTAAAGTGGATTCCGAACCACTATAAACATCCATGGCACCACCGGGATTCGAACCTGAAACCTGTGGTACCGAGCTTCAGAGCTCTAGCCCCTTAAATAAATTATGGGCTAGCGCTCATTAGGCCCCCTAAATAAATATTAATATAGTTCATTCGCTGATAGACCTCTAAAAGCATGGAAAAAGCCATTCTTATAAAATTCTTTAGTCAAAAGATTTAAAACTTGCATATCGATTGGAAAACAATCCAAAACAGCAGACTTAACTTCCTTGTTCAAATCAGCAAACTTTTTATCCCAATAAAGTTTTAATTGAATAAATCTTATTCAATTAACACTTTATTGGGATTATGTTAAAGTGTGTTCATTAAATGAAAACCACGACGAAGAAAAAAAAAAGATTTGAAATTTTATATGATTTCAAAAATTTTCCATGATTTATAAAATGCTGCTTTTCAATAATACCATTCCTTATCAACTTCCATAGACATGTCTTCTTTCCATACGCGAGTTAAAATTTATAGTCCCTCTCGCCAGCAATCGATTCACAATTTAAAATTTTCAGAGAAATTAATTGAATTTCTCATAATTTTCATACCTTCAAAATCGCTTCCGCCTTTATTAAGATTGACTTTATCCAAAAATGAGTTTTTAATTAGTTTTTTCGAACTTTTTTTACGTATAATTCTTCTAATCTGTTCTCCTCGGCAAACAACTTTTTCCAAAGAGTAACTGAATTGCTGAACTTCACAGCCAGTGAAAGAAACCGAAATCTTCCAGCGATAATTAATAGTTCCTCTTTTAAGGCGATTCAAATGTCTGTTTAGGAGGAATAACATGCAATACAATGAATCAGCGGGTCTTTTCTTAAGAGTTGAATTTAAACTTGTGTTATTAAGATGTCAAAAATGAAGGCCTTTGTGCTGTTCGACAGATTCGGAAGATCTTAAATTAGATAAGACTGAAATAAATGTAGAGCAAGAACATATCAGCACAAATTTATATTTAAACATTTTTAATATCTCATGACAAACGTCACTCATTGTTTTAATTATTTAGAACAATTAATTTAATTAATTTCTAAATTAATAATGGAAATGTAACTAAAATTAGTGAATGAATTTGATTAGATCAATAGCTCTGGAGCTCGATGCCACTTGTTTCGGTTCCAGCAGTGCCATGATGTTTGTTGTGGTTCGTAATCCACTTTAAACCGTAGGTCCCTTTCTAATATGACTGTAGGGAGTAGGCTGACATCCCTACCTCTTAAGAAGAAAACATCTCCTATCTCGAAATCTGCCAGTAGACAGACAGCCTTGGCTCACCATGGGGCGTTTGCGCCAATGAAGAAGAATGTTTCATAAGGCAAATATAAAATTTGATAAAAACTATAATTTTATGTGATAAAAGGATTGAAGGTGGGGCTTGATGGCCGAGTGACTCGTACTCTAGTGCTCGGTGCCACAGGTTTCTGGTTCGAATTCCCTTCGATTCCATGGATGTTTGTAGTAGTTGGGAATCCATTTTAAGCAGTAGGTCCCGGTCTAATATCACTGGAGGACTGACAACCCTTCCTCGTAAAATATCAGCGTCATGGAGCTAGGTCAGAGTTCTACCTATGGGTCCATCATAACAGAATCTGGCCTCTTTCCCTCCATCTATGAGACCACACGGGTTCTTGGACTTTTGGCGGGGTGCCATGATGTTTGCAGTGGTTCGGAATCCACTTTAAACCGTATGTTCCCTCTAAAATGATTATAGGGCGATCGTGGACTATCTCTACCAATGTAGAAAGGAAACATCTCCTGTCTTCAAATCTGCAAGAAGGCAGACGTCGTTGGCCCACCATGAGGCTGTTGCGCCAATAGAAATTAATGCTTCATAAGGCAAATATAAAATTTGACAGAAAATATAATTTTATGTTATAAAAGATATTTCAACAATAAATTAATGATAGAATATATGGTCTAACCGCCGAATGACTATCCCTTTGGCGCTTCTTAGCTTTGTTCGAGTCCTCTGAGCCATGAATATTTGAAGTGGTTCGGAATCCACTTTAAGTTGACAACCTAAGAGTAACCTTTCTCATTTTTAATATTTTTTGTAAAAACATTAAATAATTGCATAAAAAAACTTTAATATTTATTTTTTTTCAAAAACTGGAAAAAGTTTAGGAAAATATTTTTTTTGCAATAATATTTCGAGACAGAAATATTATTAAAGTAAAATTGTAAGATTTGAGCCTTTATTTACATTACTGAAAAACCTTACATTTTTTTAATTAGTCAGATTATTTAATTTTTATATTTACTACTTTAATATTTCATAATATTTCTAAAAACACTTCTTAATAAAATGTCATGTTTGAATAATTGATATATTCTTATAACTCCTCATGGAATTCTGAATTGCCTAATACAAAATTAATTAAACTGAAAGTTTTAAGCAATAACATTATTTTCAGACGTTTATGTAAGATTTGAATTCATTATAAAGTAATAAAGTAACATTTTTATAATATCAAGTATCATATTAAATATTTTCAATAATAGTAAAATTTTAATAGTTATTAATATCATTTTTAACTACTTTTGTAGGCTTAGCAAAAATCCAACCACTACAAAATTATAAGATTTCATTTAGTCTTGAAAAATTAATATCCGTCTTTGTCAAAGAGGTGTTAAATTAAATTCTATTTTAATAAAGCACCAAAAATGGCACGTTTTTGGTAAATTAAAAAAAATATTATTTTAGCTAAAGGAGACAAATTTAATTATATTCGAATATTATATATTTTAAAATTAAAATATTTCACTTTGAATAATATAATTTATTATTCCATAATTTCATGTATATAATTGAGTATTGTCTTAAATAAATAGTACTTCCTGAATAAAAATCTAAAAATCAGATTGCGTGAAATAAATATTTTCAAACTATTGCCCCTTCAAACTGATTATGATAATGATAAGCATTATTAATTGTTTCTTTGCAAGTAGATTGAATCTTGAATTAAATTATCATTTTTTTTATAATGAAGTCTGGAGTTTGATTTTTATGAATTACGAAAACATTAAATAAAATTTGAAATGATAATTTCTCTGAATTAATTTCGTTTGGTTTCAATACTATTTCATAAAATAAAAATAAATTTTCCAAAATTTTAAAAGTTAATTGAAAAATTAACTAATGCAATTGTTAAGTTTAGGTAAGTTCTTTCAAAAATAAATATTTTATGAATTACATTAAATTTATAATAACAGTTAATAATTTTTGCGGAAATATATTGAATTGATTTAGATTTTAAATGCAATTGCGATTTTTTCTCGTTAAATTTATAATTTTTCAAGATTTTTGAAAGTTATACACTTAAAGTTCAAATCTACGGTATAAACATTTAAAGATTAAAGGCAAAGATTTTCTTCAGATTAAATTTTAATTAATACAAGTTTACATTGAAATTCAGATATAAGCATACCTATGGCAATTTTACTTGATATAAAATTTTCAATAAATTTCAATTACCTTATTTAAATTCCTCCGATTTTTAAATATTTATCTTAGTTATTGAAACTATTTTTTATTGTTAAATTTTATAATACTTATAAATAATGTACTGCATTTTCTGTACTAAATCTTGATATGAAATAAATCTTTTTGCAATATTTAATTTTCAAATAAATATATTTATCCAATTTTTCGCAGATATTTTATGTAATATTTAATTTCAGAATATTGCAGTTATTACTATTTTATTACAATAATTTCAGAATATGACATTTATTATTAGGAATTTATATTTATTTAATCAAAATACTACATTTATCAGATTATTTCTATTTTTTTATATTAATTTCAGAATATTGCATTAATATCAGGTTAATTTCGTTTTTAACTATTTCATTATTATAATATCAGAATATTACGTTTTTTATTACGCAAGAATTTATATTAATTTTTTTTTTTTTCATAATTTACATTTATTATTATTTTTTTTTTTTTTGTTCTCAGTATTTGACATTAATCTAGGTAATTACATTTATTACTATTTTATATTGTTAATCTCACTACACTACATTTATTATTAGTCAGAATTCGCATTTATTTTGTTATGTTCTCAGAATATTATGTTAGTCCCAGATTATTACATTTATTACAATTTTACTAATCTCAGAATATTACATTAATCTCATATTATTTCGTTTTGCTACTTTATTACGTTAATATCAGAATATTACATTTATTATTACACGGAACTTATATTTTTTTTATTTACTCAGAATATGATGTTTATTAGAATATTACATTTTATACTATTTAATATAACAAAATAGTGAAAAAATAGATTGTGAAAAAAAATAAACGTAAATTCTATGTAATAATAAATGTAATAAATCTCTGAATATTACATTTGTTATATCTCAAGAATTTACGTTTATTTATTAATTTCATTTTGGATCTCAGAATATTATATTAATCTCAGGGTATTGCATTTATTACAATTTTATAATATTAATTTCATATTATATTTATTAAAACCTCTGAATTTTCATTTATTCTTAATTTACTAATGTATTTAACTATTATGCTATTTGCATTTACGTGGTGCTTTTATGAAATTCTATTATTCCTTTTACACATAAAAATATTCATATTGATATGTCTGCATTTTTTGTTTCGTGTCTGGCTTGGCATTATATTACGCTTGTGGATCTTAGCTTTTCAGTCCAGTTAGTTAAAGATTCCAGGTCAAGATGACTTCCGTGATTCTTTTCCGGAGCGTAGCTTTTCCTGAAAAATACTAAATGAATGCTCACCAATAGATCGAAGCCATCAAAGCTTCCCCGGATGTTTATTACCTATAAAAAAGCGGGGCAGGATGGAGGAGGCACGAGTTTTCTGGCCCAGAAAGATGTCTAATGTGTTTTGTATACCATTTTTTATTGCGGCCCATAAAACTATTACTGTAGACGAGGAAAGTGATGTAATTGTGGTGACGTATGGTGCTGGTCAAAAATTGTGAGGCTCCGTTTCGCTCATTTTACCAGCAGTTATATGAAACACGTATCTGAAGTTTTCAGTCCTTTAGTAACAACATAATTACTTAACGAACGCGTGCTCTCGGATATTTCTTGGTTTTCAGTCTTGAAATGTCGTATGTTTTTATTTCTTGTTGAAGTTTGTGTGAAGTAAATAGTTTGGAGATTGAAAGAGATGAAGTATTTATAAGGGGGATGTGAAATCAGTATAGTAGTGAGTACGTATACGTACTGTTTGAAATTTTATTAACTGAAATTTATTATTCAGTATAAGATTCCTTCAAGTTAAAGTTACTTTTACTGAAAACATTTGTTTGATGTGAAGACAGATTTAAAAAAATATAACAGTCAATTATAATTACAATAATTATAACAATAAATGCAGATATAAAAATTATTCTATAATATCGATTTCCAAATTTTTGATAGTCGAATAAATTTTCTTATAAAAAAAAACTGCTGCATAATCTGCCATATTGATATAAATAGTTATTTTCAAATTTCCTTTCGTTAAATTTGATAAAAAATTGTTTTTACAAAAATATCATTAAATTATTATTGACTGTTGAACTGAATTATGCTATTAATTGAAATATTATAATTACTATAATTTCAATTTGAAATATTATTATTATTATTCGCCTGACACGTCGCAACGTGCGCCACTGGTGAGCATTAGGGCGGAAGTTCAGTCCCGCGGGCGGCTTTATTGCAGACACTGTTTCAATAAACGAGGAGGCTTGATGACGTTCGTGATATTCAGAATCTTGTCTTGTTAGTCGGTCTACCTAATAGGAAATTTCCAGGGCTTTCTCCATACGATACGCAAAAGCGGTATAGCTCACCCTAAAAATCCTGACGGAGGGCACTGCTATCCTTCTTCTGCGACACGGAGCAAAATCAGACTTTTACCTACGGCTGCTTCATCACAACAGAGTCGGTTCATTTTCCATACATCCATAAGTAGACTACTGAGGGTATGTCCCGTCCCGTATTGCAGGCCACTGTGGATTAGACATAACAACTATTTTATTACATTTAATATTACTCAAAATATACATGTATTTTTAGTTTAGAATTTATATTTATTTTTTTATGTTCTTGAAATATTACATTCATTACAGATTATTATATTCAATATTATTTTTTTTTTATTATTGATTTTGGATCATTAAATTTTTTACTGTTTTATATTATTAATCTCAGAATATTACATTAATGTCAGGTTATTTCTTTTTATTTTTGCTATTTTCTTATATTTAATTATATTTATTATTGCTAGTTTACTATTTTATTATATTAATAAAAGAATATTACATTTAGTATTAATCAGAATTTGCATTTATTTTTTTATGTTCTCAGAAAATTCCATTAAACTCAGATTATTACATTTATTACTATATTATAATATTAAACACATATTATCTTTATTATTCCTCTGAATTTGCTTACTTTTAATTTACTATTGCATGTAGCTATCATGCTATTCTCATTTCTGCGTAACTTTTATGAAATTCTGTTATTCCTTAACATATCAAAATAATCATATTTATATGCATTCATTTTTTGTTCCGTGTCTGGCTTAGCATTGTTACTCCAGCAGATCCAAACTGTTCAGTCCGGTTCGTTGAAGATTCCAGGTCAGGATGACTCCGTGATTCTTTTCCGGAGAGTAGCTTTTCCTGAAAAGCACTAACCAATAGACCGAAACCATCAAAACATCCCCGGATGTTTTATTACCTGTAAAAGCGGGCCGTATATAGGAGGCACGAATCTTCTGGCCCAGAAATATTCTAATGTGTTCTGTATACCATTTTTATTGCGGCCCATAAAACTATTACTGTAGACGAGGAAAGTGATGTAATTGTGGTGACATATGTATGAGATTCTTTCAAGGTGAAGTTACTTTTCTGAAAACATGTGTTTGCTGTAAAAGCAGTTATACAAATTATAACAATCAATAATAATCACAATAATTATAACAATAAAGACAGATGTAAAATTATAACAATAACAATCGATTTCAAGTCGAATAAATTTTCTTATATAAAAACTGCTGCATATACTACTGTATTGATTAAAATATTTTTTTTGAAATTTCCTTTAACTGAATTTGATCGAAATTATTTTACAAAAATATTATTTAATAATATTGACTTTTAAATTGAATTTTTTTATTAATTGAAATATTATAACTATTATAGATCTAATTAGAATTATTATTATTATTATTCGCTTAACTCGTGGCTCAGTGGCAACATGCGCCGCTGAGGAGCATTAGAACGGAGGTTCAGGACAGCTGGCGGCTTTGTTGTAGACACTGTTTTAAAAACGAGGAGGTTCGATAACGTTTGTGATGTTCGGCATCTTGTCTCGTTATTCGCTCTACCTGGTAGGAATTTTTTCAGGGTTTTCTCCATACGATACGCAAATGCTGGATAGCTTCCCTTAAAAGTCCTAACGGAAGCTACTGCCTTCCTTCTTGAGCAACACGGAGCCAAGCTACGGGTGTTCCTGTAAAAAAAGCTGCCGCCCTTACCTTCATCTATGAGTGGTCTACACAGGGGATGTTTGTCCCGCAATGCAGGACGAGACACAAATATTTTATTACATTTATCCCAGAATATTACATTTAATATTACTCAAAATTTACAGGATTTTTATGTTTTCTGAATTTATATACATTTTTTTTTATGTTCTTAAAATATTGCATTAATCCCAGATTTTTACATTTATTACTGTTGTAAAATATAAATCTTATATTATATTTATTTTATTTACCAAACACACTGCATTCCTGTGTAGCTTTTGTGAAATTCTGTTTCTCCTTAACATATAAAAATATTCATATTTATATGTATTCACTTTCCCCCTTTTCTGGTTTTTTGTTACGCTTGTGGATCTTGACTTGTCTAGTTCGTTGAAGAGTCCAGGTCAGGATGACTTCCGTGATTCTTTTCCGGGGCGTAGCTTTTCCTGAAAAGCACTAAATGAATGCTCACCAATAGACCGGAACTATCAAAGCATCCCCGGGTGTTTTATTACCTATAAAAGCGGGCCGGATGGAGGAGGCACGACTTTTCTGGCCCAGAAAGATGTCTAATGTGTTCTGTATACCATTTTTATTGGGGCCGATAAAACTATTACTGTAGTCGAGGAAAGGGATGTAATTGTTGTGACGTATGCTGCTGGTCAAAAATTGTGAGGCTCCGTTTCGCTCATTGTACCAGCACTTATATGAAACACGTATCCATAGTTTTCATTCCTTTAATAACAACATAATTACTTTACGAACGCGTGCTCTAGGATATTTCTTGGTTTTTTTTAGTCTTGAAATGTGGTATGTTTTTTTATTTCGTGTTGAAGTTTGTGTTAGGTAAATAATTTGGAGATTGAAACAGATGAAGTATTTATAAGTATGATGGGAAATTAGTATTATAGTGAATACGTATACGTACTATTTGATAGTTTATTAGCTGAAATTTATTCTTTAATTTATTCAGTATGAGATTCCTTCAAGTTGTAGTTACTTTTCTAAAAGATTTGTTTGCTGTAAAGGCAGATATAAGAAAATATAACAGTCAATAATAATTACAATGATTATAACAATAAAGGCATATGTAAAATTATATCAATAACTGTTGAATTCAATTTTTTTCTTTTTCATGTAGAAAAACATTTCTTACATAAAAACTGCTGGATAAACAGGCATATTCATAAAAGTATTACTTTTTCAAATTTCCTTTAGCTGAATTTAATACAAATTATTTTACAAAAATATTATTTAATTACTATTCACATTTTAATTGAATTATGTTATTAATTGAAATATTATAATAGTTAGAGTTATAATTAGAAATACTAATTATTATTATTATTATTATTCGCCCGACTCGTGGTCGCTGGTGAGCACTAAGGCGGAGGTTCAGTTTCGCTGGCGGCTTTGTTGTGTAGACACTGTTTCAAAAAACGAAGAGGCTCGATAACGTTTGGGATGTTCAGAATCTTGTCTCTATAGTCGGACTACCTGGTAGAATTTTCCAGAGTTTTCTGCCATACGATACGCAAGTGTGGGAAAGTTCACTACCTCCTTTTTTCAGCCACGTGAGACTTCTACCTACGCTCGCTCTATCACAACAGAGACTGACCCTATTCCATTCATCCATGAGTAGACTAATCAAGGGGTGTCCGTCACGCATAGCAGGACACTGAGGATTACACATAACTACATTTATCTCAGAATATTGCATTTAATATTACTCAAAATTTACATGCTTTTTTATTTTAGAATTTACAGTTATTTTTTATGAATTTACATATTTTTTTTACCATCGGTTTAAAGTGGATTCCGATTAAAGTGTAATTCCCGGTCTAATTAGCCTAAAGTGTTTAAGAAATTATCGTTGAGCAACAAACCAAATCAAGGCAATCCCCCTTTTCATCCACTTACTAGGCTAAAGTATTGGTTAAAAATTTCAGTTTACCAATGATTCAGAATTTTAGGCAATTAATTTCTAAATTACATTTTTAATATACGATTCACTATTGTAAGAAAGATATTTTAGTGAAAATATATGATGTTGTTACTAAGTGGATATTTCATTACTTAAAAATAAAATCGTAAGTAAAAGGTTTCAAATTTCTATTAAAAATAAGAAACGAAACGAGACGAAAGCGAATGCATTTCATATATGTTCGGTAATTGTGTATAAATAGAATTGTAAAAATTTCAAAAATTGTTTATTAATTGAAACTAACTTCTTTATCGTTAATGTAAAGGCGTTTAAATCTTTTGGATGAAAACTTACTCATGCGGGGGAATCAAAGTTTTCCTTCTTCACGTATAATTAAGCAATTAAAACCCTTCATACAAAAGACTGAAGCTCTATAACGCGATAATCAAAAAGTTACTCTATATGGTTCAATAGAGTTAATAAATTTTTGGGAAAAGAGGGGCGATTTTTGAAGTTTATAGAAAACTCTTATTAATGATTAAACTCTTAACTTATTACTTAAGCATTTTTATTTAAGAACGTGAAGAATTAAAAATTCTTCAACAACATTGTAAATCTCATTGAAGAACTTAGTTAAAACAAAAATGGAATGTAATTCAACAGAGCGTTAAAAATAACTTGTGCAACAGTTTAGGATAAAGCTCTTGAGATGCAGTTATGTGGAAATAAATAATCTTTCATTTCAATAGAAGTGTTTTGTATGATTTTTCTATTAATTTATTATTTTTTCTACTGGTATTTTAATTGAAAAATATTAATCGACAAGCAATTAATGATTTATAATATTTTAAAAGCTTCACTTTATAAAGTGCAATCGATTCAAAATAAAATATATATAACATATATGCACTTGTTGTTGTTTATACCTGTTATTATGTTTAATAAATTATAATTAATATTCTATAATATACTAGAATTCCTTTCATATGAATGATAAGAAAAAATTCTTTTAGTCGTATACTTGAATAATGATAAACACATTAGCAAGATTTTTAAATACACATTAATAATTACACATCAATGTACAAATAAGAATTTATAAGAATACGTAATATCTTAATTAATTAAAAGAATTGTTTGTTTAGAAACATATAGAGCCGCAATTAGTTTCTAATATTTAAATTAAACTTGAGTAAAATAAAATCTTTATTCTTTTTTTTATTCTTTTAATTATTTGGATAGATCTGCATTAATTTTTTTTTTTTGGTGGGCGAGGAAAAATAAAGATTGTCTGTATTAATTTAAACCCCATTATACATTCCACATTTATTATTTATATATGTATGTGAAATGATATGCATTTTACTATTATGAAACGAAGATAATCTGCAACCGAATGGGATATTTTTTTCCCTTCTAATGCAGCTGGCAAGAAGACCGTGATCTTTCGCCATAACGGCTGCACCGCTGTTACTCACTTTGCATTACTCAGGGGCGCGCGTGTAACTTGATGGTAAGCCACGGAGTAGCAACGCCCCCGCAGCGCTCTACGATCCTATTAGGACCGGGATCTACGGCTGAAAGTGGATTCCGAACCACTGCAAACACCCATGGGTAAAGCCGGGATTTGAACCCGATACCTGTGGTACCGAACGCCAGACATTCGGCCATCAGCCCCCCCCCCCGAATTGGATATATAGTATTTGTTTATTCACCTTGTTTTCGCAACTGGTAACCACTGAAAACAAAACATTATATGTTTATATTTTCTCAGCTGTATATGTATTCGGGGCAAGCCAAGCATTTTAATAAAATAAATATACAATTAGGGAACATACAAAGAATTATTGTTAATTATTAGATCAGAAATGTTAAAAGGCTTGCGAAGTCTATATACATTTACTAAAGCTCCAAAAAAATACTTTAGAAACTTTTTTTAAGATAATAAATAAATATATATATATATATATATATATATATATATATATATATATATATATATATATATAAACACAATATAAAAGGAAATGATAATGTGTATGGTTTACGTTAATGATTTAGTGAATTAGAATTAGCTTAAATATTGAAAAAATACTCCGTTAAGTAATTAAAAAATGTTTACAAACTAATAATGAATTATTCAAAATATCAGCAATTTCTTATAGCTATACCTTCGTATTATAACAAACAAATAACTAGATATCGGTATGAGAATTATTCTAGTCCTGTAAATCTCCCCATATCTGTTTTGGCATAATCCCCCGAATAAGGTCACCCTGGGTTTACGCTTTGTTAGTGGTTTTGGCATAATCCTCCCTGGATTTCACAATGGGCAACCACTCAACTGGACATGGAGTTCATTGGCATTTCAAACAAACCACCGGTCTTGGATGACTAATTGAGGAAGTAAACAACTTCAAGTCGGTCACGAATAGCCATCAGATAGATTAGAGCAACTGCCTGAAAATGAAACGCATATATATATATATTTTTAGTAGAGATTCGCATTCTCACATTGAAGATAGAAGCCCAGTCACTTCAATGGTCAACGGGGTAAACTTTCATTGCACAGTTTGGATTTGCCAAGGATGGTTATCGGAATCCTTTCGAGACTGGAAATGGTTTATATTAATATAAATCTTTAACAGACGTACTTCACCCATGATATTGGGTATTTGAGCTGTTAATAATATTTGGAGAATCAAAATGCATTACATTAAAAGCTTTAAGTTTTAGTAACTAAATCGTTAGTTAGATATACTAGTAAATCTCATTATAGAATTATGAAAAGTATAAGTTGGCATATAATTTATGAAATAAATTTATTATTTTTTTTAAATTAATCATTTATTATTCTGGTCAATTAGAAGTTGTTTAAATGATGTTGATACAGATTCTGAAATAATAGAAATCATATTGTAAGTAAATATTTGTAATCTATATTGTATATGAATAGTTTTATTTAATATTGCTCTCCGAAATTTTTGTAAGGTCGTCAAGTTTCCTTAACGTATCATTATTAATGAAGAAAACTGTCAGACCTTACGATTGCTGGACATTATAGAAACTAGATATATCATTAGCAATTCATCATGTGTAGAGAAATATTATAATAAATAAGTAGAAATAACTTCTTATGTTCTGGAGGCTAGGGTTGTCAGTCCTACTCCCAAGGCTCTACAGTCATATTTGACTGAGACTTACGATTTAAAGTGGATTCCAAATAACTACAAACGTCCATGCTACCTCCAGGACTGGAACCCGGCACCTGTGGCCCCGAGAGCTAGAACGCTAATCACTCGTCCATCAGGCCCTTTTTTTTGTACTGTAGTAAATGAAAATTGATATCGTTTATGAGCTGATACAAAGCATCTAAAAAGGGAAATACTACTGAGCTCAAAACGTAAGAACAATTTTTTTTTTTCAAAAACTCTTTATTTATTCTTACAATTTTATTTCATCGCCTTCAAAGTAATCAACTCCGGTCACAATGCACTTATGCCAATTTTTTCCAAACCTCAATGCATGCTAAGGGCCATCGGTAGGGAGGACCTTCAAAGCGCGCGCCGATTCACGTTGAATCTCTTCAATCGACACAAAAAGGTGTCCCAGGAGTGGTCTTTTGAGTTTAGGGAATAGCTAGAAGTCGCACGGTGTGAATACGGTGGTTGTGAAACGATATGTATACATCTAAACATTTATTTCCGATATTGGAATGCTCACCGAATGCCTTCTGCAACATTTTATATGTTCGCACAAACAAAATTTAATGCTCAATTAATTCATACATTTCAAAAATCGCCGGAATCAGTTTTAGCGTCTCAAAAAGCGTCACTCAAACACTAATGAATATTTTGACGTCAAATTTCCCACATATGTATAGGACAGTGCCAACAACTTATAAAAGAAAAAAAAATGAAATTCCTTAAGCCCTGGGAATTTTAAATTGGAATTTGGTCTTAGTTTTTGGACACAGTAGTAAATCATTCTTATAAACCTCTTCAGCCTGAAAATTTGCATAATGATTAGAAAATTCCAACAACATATTAATCATCAAATACACATATATTCGTTGAACTTCCTGGTAAAAAATATCTAATTCAAAATCATACTTATCTTACTTTTTCAAACCAGCAACACTTTTATTCCAATGAAGTGTTAATTGAATAAATCATGTTCCTTAAATGAAAACTACATCGACAAAAAGGAAAAGATATGAAATTTTATATGATCGGAAAATGTTTTCCATTCGTTATAAAATGTTGCCCTTCAATAATGCTATTCCTTATCTTTCATAGACATGCTTTTTCTTTTCACACGCGAGTTAGAATTTATGGTCAGTCTTGCCAGCAATCGTTTCACAATTTAAAATTTTCAGAGAAATTAATTGAATTTAACATTTTCATAGCTCCAAAACTCACTTCCGACTTAATTAATATTGACTTTATCCAAAAATGAGTTTTTAATTACTTTTCTCGAACTTTTTTACGTATAACTCTTCTAATCTATTCTCCTCTGCAAATAACTTTTTCCGATGATTTGCTTGTTAAAGTTCACAGGGAGTGAAAGAAACTGAAATCTTTCAAGGATAATTAATAGTTCCTTTTTTTAATCTGATTCAAATATCTGTTTAGGAAAAATAACACGCAATACAATGAATCATCGGGCCTTTCTCTTAAGGAGTTGAATTAAAACTCGTGTTATTAAACAAGGAAGGCCTTCATGCTATCAACAGATTCGGATAATCTAAATTAGAAAAGACTGAAATAAATATATAGAAAGAACATATCAGCCCCAATTTATATTTAAACATTTCAATATCTCCAGATAAACGTTACTTATTATTTTAATTATTTAGACAAATTAATTTAATTAATTTCTGAATTAATAATTGAAATGCAACTAAAATTTGGTATGAATGAATTTTATTTGATCACTTGCATTTAAGAATTATGGCGCTCGGTGACATAGGTTTCGGATTCGAGTCTCGGCGGGGTGCCATGATGTTTGCAGTGGTTCGGAATCCACTTTAAACCGTATGTTCCCTCTAAAATGATTATAGGGCGATCGCGGACTGTCCCTACCACGTAGAAAGGAAATATCTCCTGTCTTCAAATCTGCAAGAAGGCAGACGTCGTTGGCTCACCATGAGGTTGTTGTGCCAATAAAAATTAATGCTTCATAAGGCAAATATAAAATTTGACAGAAAATATAATTTTATGTTATAAAAAGATATTTTATCAATAAATTAATGATAAAATATATGGTCTAACCGCCGAATGACTATCCCTTTGGCGCTTCTTAGCTTTGTTCGAGTCCTCTGAGCCATGAAAATTTGAAGTGGTTCGGAATCCACTTTAATTTGACAACCCTAAACCGTATAAAGTCATTGCCTCGGAACCAAGTCAGACTTCCACTTACTGCTGCTCTATCAAAGCAGAAGCTTCCCTCGTTCCATGAGACCACACGGGTTTATGGACTTGGTCTAGATGTTGCTGTCGACCAAGTGGGATAAGAAACAACCTGACTAAAGACAACTAAAAAAAAAAAGAAAATAGAGTAACCTTTCTCATTTTAATATTTTGCAATAATATTTCAGAAACAGAAATATTATTAAAGTGAAATTGTGTAAGATTTGAGCCTTTATTTACATTAATGAAAAGCGTTTCATTTTTGTATCAATCAGATTATTTAATTTTATATTTACTACTTTAATATTTCATAATATTTCTAAAAAAACACTTCTTAATAAAATGTCATGTTTGAATAATTGATATATTCTTATAACTCTTCATGGAATTCTGATTTGCCTAATACAAAATTAATTAAACTGAAAGTTTTAAGCAATAACATTATTTTCAGACGTTTATGTAAGATTTGAATTCATTATAAAGTAATAAAGTAACATTTTTTATAATATCAAGTATCATATTAAATATTTTCAATAATAGTAAAATTTTAATAGTTATTAATATCATTTTTAACTACTTTTGTAGGCTTAGCAAAAATCAACCACTACAAAATTATAAGATTTCATTTAGTCTTGAAAAATTAATATCCGTCTTTGTCAAAGAGGTGTTAAATTAAATTCTATTTTAATAAAGCACCAAAATGGCACGTTTTGGTAAATTAAAAAAATATTATTTAACTAAAGGAGACAAATTTAATTATATTCGAATATTATATATTTTAAAATTAAAATATTTCACTTTGAATAATATAATTTATTATTCCATAATTTCATGTATATAATTGAGTATTGTCTTAAATAAATAGTACTTCATGAATAAAAATCTAAAAATCAGATTGCGTGAAATAAATATTTTCAAACTATTGCCCCTTCAAACTGATTATGATAATGATAAGCATTATTAATTGTTTCTTTGCAAGTAGATTGAATCTTGAATTAAATTATCATTTTTTTATAATGAAGTCTGGAGTTTGGTTTTATCAATTACGAAAACATTAAATAAAATTTGAAATGATAATTTCTCTGAATTAATTTCGTTTGGTTTCAATACTATTTCATAAAATAAAAATAAATTTTCCAAAATTTTAAAAGTTAATTGAAAAATTAACTAATGCAATTGTTAAGTTTAAGTAAGTTCTTTCAAAAAATAAATATTTTATGAATTACATTAAATTTATAATAACAGTTAATAATTTTGCGGAAATATATTGAATTGATTTAGATTTTAAATGCAATTGCGATTTTCTCGTTAAATTTATAATTTTTCAAGATTTTTGAAAGTTATACACTTAAAGTTCAAATCTACGGTATAAACATTTAAAGATTAAAGGCAAAGATTTTCAGATTAAATTTTAATTAATACAAGTTTACATTGAAATTCAGATAAAAAAAAAGCATACCTATGGCAATTTTACTTGATATAAAATTTTTCAATACATTTCAATTACCTTATTTAAATTCCTCCGATTTTTAAATATTTATCTTAGTTATTGAAACTATATTTTATGGTTAATTTTTATAATACTTATAAATAATGTACTGCATTTTCCTTACGAAATCTTGATATGAAATAAATCTTTGCAATATTTAATTTCCAAATAAATATATTTATCCAATTTTCGCAGATATTTTATGTAATATTTAATTTCAGAATATTGCAGTTATTTGTATTTTATTACAATAATTTCAGAATATGACATTTATTATTAAGAATTTATATTTATTTAATCAAAATACTACATTTATCAGATTATTTCTATTTTATTATATTAATCTCAGAATATTGCATTAATATCAGGTTAATTTCGCTTCTAACTATTTCATTATTAACTATTTCATTATTATAATATCAGAATATTACTTTTTTTTATTACTCTGAATTTATATTAATTTTTTTTTTTTTCATAATTTTCATTTATTATTATTTTTTTTGTTCTCAGTATTTTACATTAATCTAGATAATTACATTTATTACTATTTTATATTGTTAATCTCACTACACTACATTTATTATTACTCAGAATTTGCATTTATTTGTTACGTTCTCAGAATATTATGTTAATCCCAGATTATTACAATTTTACTAATCTCAGAATATTACATTAATCTCATATTACTTCGTTTTGCTATTGTATTACGTTAATATCAGAATATTACATTTATTATTACACGGAACTTATATTTTTTTATTTACTCAGAATATGACGTTTATTAGAATATTACATTTTATACTATTTAATATAACAAAATAGTGAAAAATAGATTGTGAAAAAAAATAAACGTAAATTCTATGTAATAATAAATGTAATAAATCTCTGAATATTACATTTATTATTTCTCAAGAATTTACGTTTATTTATTAATTTTTATTTTGGATCTCAGAATATTATATTAATCTCAGGGTATTGTATTTATTACAATTTTATAATATTAATTTCCTATTATATTTATTAAAACCTCTGAATTTTCATTTATTCTTTATTTACTAATGCATTTAGCTATTATGCTATTTGCATTTACGTGGTGCTTTTATGAATTTCTATTATTCCTTTACACATAAAAATATTCATATTGATATGCCTGCAATTTTTTGTTTCGCGTCTGGCTTTTGGCATTATAATACGCTTGTGGATCACCCCCGAATGGGATATATAGTATTTGTTTATTCACCTTGTTTTCGCAACTGGTAACCACTGAAAACCAAACATTATATGTTTATATTTTCTTAGTTGTATATGTATTCGGGGCAAGCCAAGCATTTTAATAAAATAAATATAAAATTAGGAACATACTGATAATTATTGCTCAGAATTATTGTTAATTATTAGATCAGAAATGTTAAAAGGCTTGTGAAGTCTATATACATTTACCAAAGCTCCAAAAAACATACTTTAGAAACTTTTTTTAGATAATAAATAATATATATATAACACAATATAAAAGGAAATGATAGTGTGTATGGTTTACGTTAATGATTTTGTGAATTAGAATTAGCTTAAATATTGAAAAAAAAAAAACCGTTAAGTAATTACAAAATATTTACAAACTAATAATGAATTATTCAAAATATCAGCAATTTCTTATAGCTATACTTTCGTATTATAACAAACGAATAACTAGATATCGGTATAAGAATTATTCTAGTCCTGTAAATCTCCCCATACTTGTTTTGGCATAATCCCCACGAATAAGGTCAACCTGGTTTTCCGCTTTGTTAGTGGTTTCGGCATAATCCTCCTTGGATTTCACAATGGGCAACAACTCAACTGGACATGGAGTTCATTGGCATTTCAAACAAACCACCGGTCTTGGATGATTAATTGAGAAAGCAAACAACTGCAAGTCGGTCACGAATAGCCATCAGATAGTTTAGAGCAACTGCCTGAAAATCGAAGGCACATATATATATATTTAGTAGAGATTCGCATTCTCACATTGAAGATAGGAGCCCAGTCACTTCAATGGTCAACAGGGAAAACCTTAATTGCACAGTTTGGATCAGCTAAGGATGGTTATCGGAATCCTTTCGAGACCGAAGTGGTTTATATTAATATAAATCTTTAACAGACGTACTTCACCCATGATATTGGGTATTTGAGCTGTTAATAATATTTGGAGAATCAAAATACATTACATTAAACGCTTTAAGTTTTAGTAACTAAATCGTTAGTTAGTTATACTAGTAAATCGCATTATAGAATTATAAGTTGGCGTATAATTTATGAAATAAATTTATTATTTTTTTAAATTAATCATTTATAGTTCTGTCAGTTAGAAATTGTTTAAATAAGATGTTGATACAGATTCTGAAATAATAGAAATCCTATTGTAAGTAAAGGTTTGTAATCTATATTGTATATATGAATAGTTTTTATTTAATATTGCTCTCGAAATTTTTTGTAAGGTCGTCAAGTTTCCTTAACGTATCATTATTAATGAAGAAAAAACTGTCAGACCTTACGATTGCTGGACATTATAGAAACTAGATATATCATTAGCAATTCATCATGTGTAGAGAAATATTATAATAAATAAGTAGAAATAACTTCTTATGTTCTGGAGGCTAGGGTTGTCAGTCCTACTCCCAAGGCTCTACAGTCATATTTGACTGAGACTTACGATTTAAAGTGGATTCCAAATAACTACAAACGTCCATGCTACCTCCAGGACTGGAACCCGGCACCTGTGGCCCCGAGCTAGAACGCTAATCACTCGTCCATCAGGCCCTTTTTTTGTACTGTAGTAAATGAAAATTGATATCGTTTATGAGCTGATACAAAGCATCTAAAAAAGAGGGAAATACTACTGAGCTCAAAACGTAAGAACAATTTTTTTTTCAAAAACTCTTTATTTATTCTTACAATTTTATTTCATCGCCTTCAAAGTAATCAACTCCGGTCACAATGCACTTATGCCAATTTTTTTTTTCCAAACCTCAATGCATGCTAAAGGGCCATCGGTAGGGAGGACCTTCAAAGCGCGCGCCGATTCACGTTGAATCTCTTCAATCGACACAAAAGGTGTCCCAGGAGTGGTCTTTTGAGTTTAGGGAATAGCTAGAAGTCGCACGGTGTGAATACGGTGGTTGTGAAACGATATGTATACATCTAAACATTTATTTCCGATATTGGAATGCTCACCGAATGCCTTCTGCAACATTTTATATGTTCGCACAAACAAAATTTAATGCTCAATTAATTCATACATTTCAAAAATCGCCGGAATCAGTTTTAGCGTCTCAAAAAGCGTCACTCAAACACTAATGAATATTTTGACGTCAAATTTCCCACATATGTATAGGACAGTGCCAACAACTTATAAAAGAAAAAAAATGAAATTCCTTAAGCCCTGGGAATTTTAAATTGGAATTTGGTCTTAGTTTTTTGGACACAGTAGTAAATCATTCTTATAAACCTCTTCAGCCTGAAAATTTGCATAATGATTAGAAAATTCCAACAACATATTAATCATCAAATACACATATATTCGTTGAACTTCCTGGTAAAAAATATCTAATTCAAAATCATACTTATCTTACTTTTTTCAAACCAGCAACACTTTTATTCCAATGAAGTGTTAAATGAATAAATGATGTGTTCCTTAAATGAAAACTACATCGACAAAGAAAAGATATGAGAATTTTATAAGATCTGAAAAATTTTTCCATTCGTTATAAAATGTTGCCTTTCAATAATGCCAATCCTTATCTTTCATAGACATGCTTTCTTTTCATACGCGAGTTAGAATTTACGGTCAGTCTTGCCAGCAATCGTTTCACAATTTAAAATTTTCAGAGAAATTAATTGAATTTAGCATTTTCATAGCTCCAAAACTCACTTCCGACTTAATTAATATTGACTTTATCCAAAAATGAGTTTTTAATTACTTTTCTCGAACTTTTTTACGAATAACACTTCTAATCTATTCTCCTCTGTAAAAAACTTTTTTTTCGAGAATTTACTTGGTAAAGTTCACAGCGAGTGAAAAGAAACCGAAATCTTTCAAGGATAATTAATAGTTTCTTTTTTTTTAATCCGATTCAAATATCTGTTTAGGAAAAATAACACGCAATACAATGAATCATCGGGCCTTTCTCTTAAGGAGTTGAATTAAAACTCGTGTTATTAAAACGTCAAAGAGGAAGGCCTTCATGCTCTCAACAGATTCGGATAATCCTAAATTAGAAAAGACTAAAATAAATATATAGAAAGAACATATCAGCCAAATTTATGTTTAAACATTTCAATATCTCCAGATAAACGTTACTTATTGTTTAAATTAGTTAGATAAATTAATTTAATTAATTTCTGAATTAATAATTGAAATGCAACTAAAATTTGGTATGAATGAATTTTATTAGATCACTTACATTTAAGAATTATGGCGCTCGGTGCCATAGGTTTCGGATTCGAGTCTCGGCGGGGTGCCATGATGTTTGCAATGGTTAGATTCCACTTTAAACCGTATGTTCCCTCTAAAATGATTATATGGCGATCACGGACTGTCCCTACCACGGACTGTCCTAAGGAAATATCTCCTGTCTTCAAATCTGCAAGAAGGCAGACGTCGTTGGTCCACCATGAGGCTGTTGCGCCAATAAAAATTAATGCTTCATAAGGCAAATATAAAATTTGACGAAAATATAATTTTATGTTGTAAAAGTTATTTCATCAATAAATTAATGATAGAATATATGGTCCTATGGACTATCCCTTTGGCGCTTCTTAGCTTTGTTCGAGTCTTCTGAGCCATGAATATTTGAAGTAGTTCGGAATCCACCTTAAGTTGACAACCCTAAACCGTATAAAGTCATCGCCTCGGAACCAAGTCAGACTTCCACTTACCATCAAGCAGAAGCTTCCCTCATTCCATTAGGCCACACGGGTTATGGACTTGGTCTAGGTTTTGCTGTCTACCAAGTGGGATAAGAAACAACATGACATAAGATACAATAATGAAAAAACGAAATATACTAACCTTTCTCATTTTAATGTTTTTTCTTGTAAAAACATTAAATTAATGTATAAAAATGGTGTAATAGCTCTTTTATTCAAAAACACATTAATAAGATGTAGAAAAAACATCTTTCAAATAATATTTCAGAAACAGAAATATTATTAAAGGAAAAATTGTATAAGATTTTAACTTTAATTTATATTACTGAAAAACCTTACATTTTCTTTTAATTGGTTGAATTATTTAGTTTTTTATATTTACTTCATTAATATTTCATAATATATAAAAAAACATTTTTTTTTAATAAAATTTCATGTTTGGATAATTGGTATACAAACTTATGGAATTCTGAATTGTTAATATAAAAATTAATTAAACTGTAAATTTAAAACAGTAACATTCATTTCAGATGTTTTATGTAAGATTTGAATTCCTTATAAAGCAATAAAGTAACATTTTTATAATATCAAGTATCATATTAAATAGTTTTTCAATAATAGTAAAATTTTAATAGTTATTAATATCATTTTTAACCATTTTTGTATGCTTAGCAAAAATCCGACCACAACAAAACTTTACAATTTCATTTAGTAGTCTCGGAAAAATTAATATCCGCCTCTTTCAAAAGAGCTTTTAATTAAATTATATTTTTTATAAAGCACCAATATGTCACGTTTTATTTTAAAAAAAATATTATTTCAGCAAACAGAGACAAATTCAATTAAATTCGAATATTATGTATTTTAAAACTAACATATTTCACTTTGAATAATATAATTTATTATTCCATAATTTCATGTAAATACTTAATTGAGTATTTTCTTAAATAAATAGTACTTCATGAATAAAAAATCTAATTGCACCTTCTACTATTCTTCTACTATTGCACCTTCAAATTGATTATGATAATGATAAGCATTATTAATTGTTTTGATCATTAATACAAGATTCAATCTAATTGCAATCTTGTATTAAATGATCATTTTTTATAATGAAGTCTGGAGTTTGGTTTTTATAAATTACGAAAACATTAATTAAAATTTGAAATGATAATTTCTCTGAATTAATTCCATTTGGGTTCAATATTATTTTTATAAAATAAAAATAAGTTTTTCAAAAATTTTAATAGTTAATTGAAAATTTACTAATGCGATTGTTCTTTCAAAAAATAAATATTTTATGAATTATATTAAATTTATAATAAGAGTTAATAATTTTGAGGAAATAACCTTTTAAATGTAATTGCGATATTTATCTTTAAATTCATAATTTTTCAAGATTTTTTTAAAGATGTATGCTTAAAATTCAAATCTTTCGTATAAACATTTGAAGGTTAAAGGCAAAGATTTCCTTCAGATTAAAATTTAATTAATAAAATTTTCATTGAAATTCAGATATAAGCATATCTATGGAAATTTTACTTGGCATGAAATTTTCAATAAATTTCAGTTACCTTAGTATTATATAACATTTAAATTTCTTCTATTTTAAATATTTATCTTTGGTATTGAAACTATTTTTATTGTTAATTTTTTGTAATCCTTATAAACACTGCACTGTATTTTCCGTACAAAATCTTGATATGAAATAAATCTTTGCAATACTTCAAAATAAATCTCTCTATATATATAACCAAATATTTTAATAGGCATTTTATGCAATATTTAATCTCAGAATGTTACATTTGTTACTATTCCATTACATTAATATCAAAATATTACATTTACTATTATTTTATTACATTAATTTCAGAATACTACATTTTTTTTATTGCTCAGACCATTTATTAATATTGAGGGCTTACATTTATTAGTACTCAGAATTTACAGTTATATTTTATTTATTCAGAATATTACATTTATTACTATTTTATTGCAACTTGGCTCAATTGCAATTTGCGTCGTTGGTGAGCGTTAGAGCTGAGGTTCAATCCGCTGGAGGCGTTGTTGTAGGCACTGTTTTTAAAAACGAGATGACTCAAGGGCATTTCTGATGTTCAGGATCTCGCCTTGTTTAGTGGGGTCGTCTACTGGGAGTTTTGTGGGTTTTCTAGCATACGATAAGCAAATGAGGGGTAGTTCCTCCTAAAGTCCTGCCGAAAGGCACTGATCTCTTTCTGCAGCGGCATCGAGCCAAGTCAGACTTACACCTATGGATGATCATCACAACAGGAGTTGCCCCTGTTCTTCCATCCTTAAGTGGATTATTCATGGGATGTCTGCCCCGCATTGCAGGAGACTGAGAAATCGACACAAACTATTTTATTATATTAATCTCGGAATTTACATTTTATATTTTGATGTACATATTACATATTTTTACATATTTTTGTTATATACATATTTTATATATTAATATTACATATTTTTACATTCTTAGAATATTACATTTTTTTTTTTTGCTTAAAATATTACATTTTTTATATTCTCAGAATGTTACATTAATCCCAGATGATTAAATTTATTATTATTTTATATTATTAATGTCAGAATATTAAATTAATCTCAGACTATTTTGTTTATTGCTATTTTATTATATCAATAACATAATATTACATTTATTATTTTATGTATTTAGAATTTCGTTATTTCTTTGTTCTCTGAATATTAGATTAATCCTAGTTTATTACATTTATTATAATTTTATATTATTAATATTATAAAATTTATTTACATTTATTATTTTATTTATTTTACGAAATTCTGCTTCTCCTTTATATATCAAAATATTCATATTTATATGCATTCATTTTTGGTTCCGTTTCTGGTTTGGCATTTTGTTTCAATTGCAGACCTAACTCTTCAGTCCAGTTCGTTGGAGATTCCAGGTCAGGATGACTTCCGTGATTCTTTTCCGGAGGGTAGCTTTTCCTGAAAAGCACTAAATGAATGCTCACCAATAGACCGAAACCATCAAAGCCTCACCGGATGTTATATCACCTATAAAAGCGGTCCCGATGGAGGTGGCCCGAATTTTTCTAGCCCAGAAAATGTCTAATGTGTTCTGTACACCATTTTTATTGAGGAACATAAAACTATTACTCTAGACGAGCAAAGTGATGTAATTGTGGTGACGTATGGTGCTGGTAAAAAATTGTGAGGCTCCATTTCGCTCTTATAAGAAACACGCATCTATAGTTTTCATTCCTTTTCTAACAACATAATTACTTAACGAACGCGTGCTCTTGTATATTTATCTGTTTTTACCTACGGGTGCGCCAGAGGTTGTGATGGAGCATATATAGCATTATAGCCAAGATTAAACTAGTTAGGGGTATCCGTTCCGCATTGCAGTACACTGAGGATTAGACAAGAACTATTTTATTATATTTATATCAGAATATTACATTTAATGTTACTCAAAAATATATTCGTATTTTTTTTTTTTTTTTTTTTTTTGAATTTAAATTTGTTTTATTTTCTTAGAATATTACATTAATCCCAAGCTGTTACATTTATTACCATTTTATATTATTAATCTCAGAATATTACATTAATCTCAGATTATTTCTTTAATTGCTATTTAATTATTTTTAATATTATAATATTACATTTATCCCAGATTATTACAATTATTGCTATGTCATGTAATTAAACTCTGAATATTACATTAATTTCAGAATATTACCTTTATTAATACTCAGAATTTAACTTTCATTTTATATGTTCCCAGAATATTACAGAAATCCCAGATTATTATACTTATTACTATTTTTATATTAATCGCAGAATATTACATTTATTATTATTCAGAATTTATTACATTTATTTTTTTTTAGTGTTTTCAGTATTTATATTTATATGGCCACAGAATATTTCATTAATCTCAGATTATTACATTTATTACTATTTTATAATATTAACCTTATATTATGCGTATTATTATTTTGAATATACATTTGTTTTTTATTTACTAATGCATTCAGTTATTATGCTATTCATTGCATTTCTGTCTAACTTCTACGAAATTCGCTTCTTTCACATATAAAAATATTCATATACACTGAAGTGACAAAAGTCATGGGATAGCAATATGCAAATTTTCAGATGGCAGTAGCATCGCGTAGAACAGGTATAAATGCGCAGTGCTTTCGCAGAGCTTTCATTTCTGTACAAGTTATTCATGCGAAGAGCTTTTGACGTGATGATGACCGCACGACGGGAATTAACAGATTTTGAACGTGAATGTTAGTTGGAGCTAGACGCATGGGTCATGCCATTTCGAAATCGTTAGGAATTCAATATTCCCAGATCCACTGTGTCAAGAGTGTGCCGAGAGTGCGCCGAGAGTATGAAATTTCAGGCATAACATCCCACCATGGACAGCGCAGTGGTCGACTTAACGACCGAGACTGGCGACGTCTGCAAAGAGTCGTAAATTCTAACAGACAAGCAACACTGCGTCAAATAACCGCAAAAATCCATGTGGGACGTACAAGGGACTTGTCTGTTAGAACTGTGCGGAGAAATTTGGCTTTCTTGGGCTATTCCAGCAGAAGACCGACTCGAGTGCCTTTACTGACAGAACGACATCGCTTGCAGCGACTCTCGTGGGCACGTGAGCATATCGGTTGGTCCCTAGATGAATGAAAAACCGTGGCCTGGTCCGATGAGTCATAATTTCAGTTGGTAAGAGCTGATGGTAGGGTTCGAGTGTGGCGCAGACCCCACGAAGCCATGGACCCAAACTGTCAGCAAGGCACTGTTCAAGCTGGTGGTGGCTCCGTAATGGTGTGGGATGTTTTTCATGGCATGGACTTGGTCCTCTGGTGCGACTGGACCGAACATTGACTGGAAATGCTTATGTTCAGCAACTTGGAGATCACTTGCAGCCATTCATGGACTTCATGTACCCAAACAACGATAGGATTTTTATGCATGACAATGCGCCATGTCACCGGGCCACAACTGTTCGCGATTGGTTTGAAGAACATTCTGCACAATTCCAACGAATGATCTGGCCACCTAGATCCCCCGACATGAATCCCATCGAGCATTTAGGGGACATCATCGAGAGGTCTGTTCGTGCCCAAAGTCCTACACCATCAACGCTTTCACAATTATGGACGTCTATCGAGACAGCATGGCTCAATATTCCTGCAGAAGACTTCCAACGACTTGTTGAATCCATGCCACGTCGAGTTGCTGCACTTCGCCGGGCGAAAGGAGGGCCTACACGATATTAAGAGGTATCCCATGACTTTTGTCACTTCAGTGTATATTTATGCATTCATTTTTTCCTTCCGGGTCTGGCCTGGTATTTTGTTATGTCTGCAGATCTTACCTTTTAGTCTAGTTCGTTGAAGATTCTAGGTCAGGATGAGTTCCGTGATTCTTTTCCGGAGTGTGGCTTTTCCTGAAAAGCACTAAATGAATGCTCACCCATATACAGAAACCATCAAAGCATCCCCGGATGTTTTATTACCTATAAAAGGAGGAGGCACGAGTTTTCTGGCCCAGAAAGATGTCTAATGTGTTCTGTATACCATTTTTATTCCGGCCCATAAAACTGTTACTGTAGACGAGGATAGTGATGTAATTGTGGTGACGTATGGTGCTGGTCAAAAAAATTGAGAGGCTCATTTCACTCATTTTATCAGAAAATACATGAAACGCGTATCCATAGTTTTCATTCCTTTTGTAACAACATAATTACTTAATGAACGTGGACTCTCAGATATTTCTTTGTTTTTTAGTTTTGAAATGTGGTAGGTTTTTTTTTATTTCTTGTTGAAGTATGTTTTAAGTAAATAATTTGGAGATTGAAAGAGATGAAGTATTTATAAGGCGGATGACAATTATTATAGTGAGTACGTATACATACTATTTAGAAGCTTATTAGCTGAAATTGAATGTTTATTATTCAGTATGAGATTCCTTCAAGTTGAAGTTACTTTTCTGAAAACATTAGTTTGATGCGAAGTCATATATAATAATTATAATAATCAATAATAATTACAATATGTATAACAATAAAGGCAGGTGCAAAATTATAGCATTGAGTATCGATTTTATATTTTTTCAAAGTCGAATAATTTTTATTATATAAAAACTGCTGCATAAGCTACCATATTGAAAAAATATATATTTTTCAAATTGCCTTTAGCTGAATTTGATAAAAATTATTTTATAAGCATATTATTTAAATCCATTGACTTTAGAATTGAATTATGTTATTAATTGAAATATTATTATTCAAATTATTATTTTTATTTTCCTGATTTGTGGCTCAGTGGCAACATTGAGCCGCCGGTGAGCATTAGGGCGAAGTTTCAGTCCGGCTGGCGGCTTTGTTGTAGACACTGTTTCAAAAAAATGAAGAGGCATGTTAGAGTTTGTGGTATTCAGAATCTTGTTTCGTTAGTCGGACAACCTGGTACTAATTTTGCAAGGTTTTCTCTCATACGATACGCAAATACGTTATAGTTCTGCCTAAACATCCTCCAGGAAAGCGCTGCCTTACTTCTTCAGCGACACAGAGCAAAGTGAGACTTCTTCGTACGGGTGCTCCATTACAACAGAGGCTGTACCTTTTCCATACATCCATAAGTAGACTACTCAGGGTGTGACTGTCGCGAATTGCAGGACACTGGGGAGTAGACACAACTATTTCATAACATTTGTCTCAGAATATTATATTTAAGATTACTCAAAATTTACTTGTATTATTTATTTTAGAATTTACATTTTTTTTTATCTACGGTTTAAAGTGGATTCGAACCACTGCAAACATCATTCATGGCACCGCCGGAACTCAAACCGAAACTACTGGCACCGAACGCCTGACCGCTAATTACCCAATAAAAATCTCCACCACAAAAATATTCTACCCACTGCAAGGCAAGCCCTGCGGCCTGATGGCCAATTGGCTAGCTCTGTGGTCTTTGGTGTCTCAGGTTTCAGTTTCGAGTCCCGGCGGTATCAGGAATGTTTGCTAGTGGTTCGGAATCCAAATTAAACTGTAGCTTCCGGTCTAATTAGCTTAAAGTGTTTGAAAAATTAATCTTGAGCAAAACACCAAACCAAATCAAGGCAAACCCTTTTACATCTACTTACTAGGCTAAAATACTGGTTATCCAAAATTTTAAGTTTACCAATGATTCAGAATTTTACTCAATTTATTTCTAAATTACATTTTTAATATGCGATTTAATACTGTAAGAAATAAATTTTAGTTAGATAAAAGATGCTGTTATTAAGTGGATATTTCATAAAAACAAAATCGTAAGTAAAATGTTTCAAATTTCTATTAAAAGTAAGAAACGAGATGAAAGCAAGTGCCTTCATACGTTTTCGGTAATTGTGTACGGAGATTTGTAAAAATTTCAAAATTGTTTATAAATTGAAACTAACTGCTTCATCGTTACTGTAAAGGATATTAAATCTTTTGGATGAAAACCTACTCAAGCGTGGGAATCGAAAGTTTTCGTTCTTCACGTATAATTAAGCAATTAAAACCCTTCATACAAAAGACTGAAGCTCTATAATGCGATCATCAAAAAAGTTACTGTATATGGTTCAATAGAGTTAATAAATTCTTGGAAAAGACGGGGCGATTCTTGAAGAAGTTCATTGAAACTCTAATTAATGAATAAGCTCTTAACTTATTACTTGAGTATTTTTATTTTAAGGAAATCGTGGAAAAATTAAAAATTCTTCAACATTGTAAATCTCATTAAAGAACTTATTTAAAACAAAAATGGAATGTAATTCAACAAAGAGTTAAAAATAACTTGTGCAACAGTTTCAAGACAAACCTCTTTAGATGCAGAATACGGAAATAAATAATCTTTCACTTGAATAGAAGTGGTTTGGGAGATTTTTTATGTCAGGTTATTAATTTTTCTTCTGGTATTTTAATTGAAAAAGATTAATCGAGAAGCAATTAATGATTCATAATATTTTAAAAGCTTCACTTTTAAAAGTACAATCGATTCAAAATACAAAATATATGTATGTACTTGATGTTATTTATACCTGTGATTATGTTTAATATATTATAATTAATATTCTAGAATATGCTGAGTTCCTTTCATATGAATAATAAGGAAAATCCTTTTAAGTGCATACTTGAATAATAAGTATATAAGCAAAAGTTTTAAAATTATAATTACACATCACATTACAGATACAAATTCATAAAAATATTATATATTATATAATTAAAATTTTAAATATATATATATATATATATATATATTTAATTAATTAAAAAGAATCCTTTTTTAGAAAAGTATAGCTAAGCAGTTAGCTCGTAATATTTAAATTAAAACCGTTATTCCTTTTGATACTTTTAAATATTTGGATAGATTTGCATTAATTTTTTAAAAGGAATTAATAAATTGAATATTGTTTTGTATAGATTAAATCCACATTATATTTTCATATAATCTTTGAACGTGTAAAGTATATATTTATTATGTGAAGCAATGAAATAATATACGTAATTTTTGATGAAGATCTATGCCTTTTTTTCATAGATTTTCTGCAATCGGAATAGGATATGTTTGTTTATTCACGTTGTCTTCTTGCAGCTGGTAACATCTGAAATCAAACATTATATGTTTATATTTGCTCAGCTGTATATGTATTCAGAGCAAGCCACGGTTTTTTAAAAAATGAATAAATATTATTGAATATACTGTAAATTAATGTCAATTTTCAGATTCTAGATCAGAAATGCGCAGACTTGCGGAGGCTGCATACATTTAAGCATTAACTAAAATTCGAAAAAAAAAAATATTTCACAAACTTTTTTTTTATATAATAAATATTTATATAGATAATACAATTAAAAGAAAAAATAATATGTAAGGTTTACTTTAATGATTTAGTGAATTTTATTTGATTTTTTAATGCATGAAAATACAATTATATTTATTTAAGGATTTTATTTGTTTATACCTAAAAATGTTAATTAACAAAAATTATTTAAATGTCAACAGGGTTTCGCCTTTTAATTCATTATCTGGATAACCCATGTTCACTTTGTAAGAACAATTTTAGTATGGAAGATATTTTTCGTAATAAATAATGTAAAAATAAAAGACATATCGCATATAGTATACCTTTTTTGAAAAATTTTATGATCTTCAAGTTTTCAATAATTTTTCTTATGAAAGCACTGACATTTTTTTATAATAGTTAAATATTTAATTGTTTATTAAAAGGAAACCTGCATTAATTATCCATCATATTTTGAAAAAAATTTGTCTATCAGATTTTTAAATGGAATTGACATGATTACATTGGTGCACTGAAAAGCTACTTTAGACCTTTTATCGTTCTCAAGGTCTGTGTATTCATCTTTTATATAATAGTCTGCAACATACACGAATACTGAATTGAATGATAGAAAAATATTACTGATTTTGTATCATGTTTGAAAGTTAAAAATATTCAGAATGATAGAATAATTGCATCCATAAATCAAAAATGTTATGTTTTCAAATACGGGTTACTTTAACATAAAGCCATACCAAAACAGGAAAACGAATGTACGACAAATTCAGTGTTACGGATTGAGGGCTTGTGACATTTCCACTCGCATTTTACTACATCTCCCCCCTCCAAAATGACATTTGGCAGGTTCATTTCCACCTCTCCCTTTGCCCTGAAGCTTAGAGCAAGGGTGTTGCGATTTACAGTACCCATCATCGGCATACAGAGGGAAGCTTTTGATGTAGCATTGCTAATTAAATTTTTAAGTTGACCTGACCTAAGTCATCTTCAAAATTTAATTAGGAATGCTACATCAATGCAAAACCAATGAGCTATTTAATAGATCTCATCCCCAGATCATATATTTGCTATGTTTTTTATTGGAAGATAAATAACTTATTTTATAAGTATGCACTTTTAACAATGCCAAATGAAGGGCTACTGATATCAAAGTCAAATTTATTTGATACAAAACACAAAGTTCAAAGTTGTAAAAAGCTCCCTTGAGTTCTAGAATATGATTATATCTTTGTATAGTCACCATGGCTCTCAATAATTGCTGCTATGTACTTCGGCATTGAATGAAAGATCTTTGTATGTGTTCTTGGTGTATGTCAATCTTTGCTGCTTCCACAAAGCTACAAAGTTGTTCTGGCTTGACAACAGATGGTGTATGGCTGCACCAGTCATTGTCAATCAGCGATCAGATGCGTTTGATGGGTGATAGATCTAGACGATGGATAGACCACAACAGAAATACAATCTTGTGAGAAAAAACTGTTTATCATTGTCTTTTTGATATATAGGGAAGTCAACCCTTGAAATTAAGTTGAATGTGCAATGAAAATTAGTCATTTGGATGTACAGTCCATTCCCACTCCAGAAAGAACAGTACGGCGATAAAGAGTTATGTCTCTTGCCAAGATGTCGCCAGACCTGTGTTGTAGGTAGAAGCTTTCATCGCATTATTACAGATGTAAACTCTCTATTATAATCAGAGATGGTCGCAGTACTGGATTCATTGTTGAAATTCACCTGTGCTGTTAACGATGTCAAATGGTACGTGGTTGTGCAACAGTCTGTATTTATTATACTTCTTGATGTTTTAGGTCTATTCATCAGTGCAATGCCCACAATATGTTTATCCTCATGTGTGGCAGTGGAATGAGGCTATTGTAATTATTTTTGTCGGCCATCCGTCATAATCCGTCCTCCCTACATCCATCAAATGTGCATTCGTGTAACTGTGGCATAATTACTTGCAGTACTAACACCATTTTCTCTGGAGGATAATCCCCGTTTTTTTTATAAGCCACAATTCTTCCTCTGTTAAATTGAAAAACGTGTTCGACTGACGATCGCATTTCTTACGAGATACATTAAAAGTTTCTAGGGAAAAAAACACTATACACGAAAAAAAAATTCAGTATTTCTGCCTACTGCTCTCAATTTATATAGTGCTGATAAGGTGGTGTTACTGCGATAAAATGCAATAATTGAAAGGAAGAAAATAACTGCAATAATTATTTCCATAACCTATCTCGGTAAGCGCAAGATGAAAATTTCATGCCTTTTGGGTTCTTATTGTTGCATTTTGGATGGCCAGCAGTTCAATAAATAACACTTTTGAAATAGAACAACATGTAACATCAAACAAATTTATATAACTGAAATGAATTTTCATTATAATTAGAAATATTTTATAAGTAAAATAAATAAAACAAATATCGCATTTATTATTTATTTATGTGTGCCTAATTTGGTATTAAACGTTTAATTAATTTATTGAAATTTGAACTAATAAATGGATACGACCATTAAGCATACATGTATTAAAACCAAAAGTCTCATTTATTATTAATGAAATAATAGTTTCAGGGATACAAAACAATTTATGTATAGATGGATATCTGGAATATGATAAATCGAAAACTAATGGATACGACTATTAAATATTCATGTATGTATTGAAACCAAAGGTCTCATTTCTTATTAGAGAAATATTGGCTTCATGAATATAAAATAATTTATATTATAGATGGATATTTGGAATATGCTAGATCAAAAAAATATTACTGGATAAGATCACTAAGTATACATGTATGTATTAAAACCAAAAGTCTCATTTCGTAATAAAGAAAAATTGGTTTCATGAATCCAAAACAATTTATGTATAGACGGATACTTGGAATATGTTAGATCGCATGTGATTAATTTACATGAAAAATATTAGCTTAAAAGGATACAAGGAACAAATTTCAAACATTTGGTTTGCTTAAATATTGAAAAAATATTTCGTTAAGTAATTAAAAATATTAACAAACTTCATAATGAATTAGTAAAAATATCCTCTATTTCTTATAGTTATACCTATTTATTATAACATAAGAATAAATAGATATCGATACGAGAATTACTCTAGTCCTATGAAATCTCCCTCTACTTGTTTTGGCATAATCCCCACGAATAAGGTCACCCTGGTTTTCAGCTTTGTTAGTGGCTTCGGCATAATCCTCCTGGATTTGGCAATGGGGGCAACAACTCAAGCAGCAGACCACCGGACACGGAGTTCATTGGCATTTCAAACAAAGCACCGGTCTTGGATGACTAATTGAGAAGCAAACAACTGCAAGTCGGCTGCGAATAGCCACCAGATAGTTTAGAGCGACTGCCTGAAAATCGAAGACACATATGTATTTAGTAGAGATTCGCATTCTCACATTGAAGATAGAAGCCCAGTCACTTCAATGCTCAACGGGGAAAACCTTTATTGCATAGTTTGGATCTGCCAAGGATGGTTATCGGAATCCTTTCGAGACCGAAATGGTTTATATTAATATAAATCTTTAACGGACGTACTTCATCCAAGATATTGGTATTTGAGCTGTTAATAATATTTGAAGGATCAAAATACGTTGTATTAAGCGCTTTAAGTTTTAGTAACTAAATCGTTATTTAGATATAAATCTCTCATTATAGAACTATGAAAAATATAAGATGAATTATAATTTATAAAATAAATTTATTATTAAAAAAAAAAGTCATTTATAATTATGGTCACTTAAAAATTGTTTAAATAAGATGTTGATAAAATTTCTAAAATAATAGAAATTCTAATGTAAGTAAAAGTTTGTAATCCGTATTGTTTTATTTAATATTGCTCTCAAAATTTTGTAAGGTCATCAAGTTTCCTTAACCTATTATTATTAATGAATGAAAATGTCAGATCTTATGATTACTAGAAATTAATTAGTCAATATATACTCCAGATATTTCATTAGCAATTCATCTGTGTATTAAAAACTGCACATTTATTATAAGTATTATCATACATAATACATAATAATATAATAAGTAGAAACAACTTTTAATGTTGTGAAGGCTAGGGCTGTCAGTCCCTACGCCCAAGCTCTACAGTCATATTAGACTGGACTTACGGTTTAAAGTGGTTTCCGAATAACTCAAACTTTCATGGTACAGTCCTAGTTCGGACTGGAATTCGAAACCTTTGGCACTGAGAGCGAGAGAGCTGGTCACTGAAGTCGCCATTATATATACATGTATGTATTAAAACTAAAACCCTCATTTCTTATTAGAAAAGTAATGGTTTTATAAATACAAAACAATTTATGTGTAGTTGGATATTTGGTATTTATTAGATTCAAGGTGGCTAATTTACTCGAAAAATATTAGCTTAAAAAAGATGGTACAAATTCCATATATTTTGTTAAATAAAAAAAATTTCGTTAAATAATTTTAAAATATTAAAAAACCTTAATGGTGATAATACAAAAATATCATCAATTTCTTAGTTATATTTATGTACACTCATGTCCATAAATTAAGGATAATGAAGTTCAGGCAAAGAAAGAGACAGAAGCAAAACAAATTTGACTTATTTGTAAAGTCTATTTATTAAACAAAGGTAAAGACAAAAACAGATGCTATATGTTTCGCATAATTAATAAAAATTGCGATTTTTACTCCCCGGAGCAAATTTCAAAAAAGAACCTATTTACAAAAAAAAAATTTAACATGGTTATGATGGTTTAATATGCAGTATGTCTCCCGAACGATGCAATACAGGCCTTACAACGACTACGCATGCTGAGTATCAAATTATCTATCTCATCTTGGGGAATATTACACCACTCATCAAGCAATGCCCTCTGAAGTTCCGGTTGACAGGTGGGAGGGTTGACGGGCTGCAATTCGTCGGCCAAACATATCCCACACACATGGTCTATTGTATTCAAGTCGGTGAGTATGCTGGCCAATCCATACGGGTGATATCCTCCAATTGAAGGCATTCGTCTACAATGTTTGCACGGTGAGGACGGGCGTTGTCCTCCATAAACAGAAATTCAGCACCCATGGCGCCCCGAAACAAACGTACATGTTGTTCCAGAATGACATCCCGATAGATGTGGCCTGCCACCGTTACACTCTGAACATGCAGGTCAGTTCTGGAACTAAGAATAATTCCACCCCAAACGAGCCATCCTGCACAACTGTAACGGTGTCGTTCAATGGTGTTCTCTGGTGGTAACGGGTACCTGGCGCTCTCCATATGAAAAGTCCGGCGAGAATCAGACTGCAAACTAAACCTGGACTCGTCGGAAAACATCACACAAGACCAATGTAGCGGTGTCCACAATACATGCTCTCTACTCCAGGTTAATCGCAGCCGGTAAGTGGAACACATCTGACCGGCCTACGAGCATATAGACCAATGTGCCCTAAGCGTCTGTACACGGTCTGCCTTGAAACTGTCGTACCGGTAGCTGAAGAGAGCTAACGAGACAGGTTTGATGCTGTGCTCCGTCTGTTTCTTTTGGCAGTAACTGCTAAATACCGGTCCTCATTCGGCGTTGTAACTCGGGGCGACCTGTGCTGTAACATCTACTCACATTACCATCATCTTGGAATCGTTGCCAAAGCCTGGAGATGACACTCTGGGCGATTCCAAGTTCCTCGTATACTTCCAGCTGGGTACGTCCACATTCCAGTCGTCCGATAATTCTACCACGTAAAAAATGATCCAAATGCTTCCTTTGTGCCATAACTATGCGGTTATTGCACTGAAAAGCTTTTTAAAGCACTTGTGAACAATTTTACTTCTTTGCCACCATTCCTTATATACCCCTCTCTTACACTCGACATTGTGACGTACTATCCGCGCCATCTGGTGGTTTCCTGTAATTTACATATTCTTCTTCAAGATGTGTGTGATAATTCTACAGGTGAAATTTTTATTTTAGAGTTAAATTTCTGTGTGATTCTGAATTATCCTTAATTTATGGACATGGGTGTATTATAACATATGTATAAATAGATATCGGTATGAGAATTACTCTAGTCCTGTAAACCTCCCTCTATTTGTTTTCGAATAATTCCCAGGAGTAAGGCCACCCTGGTTTTCCGCTTTGTTAGTGGCTTCGACATAATCCCCCTGGATTTTGCAACGGGCAACAACTCAATTGGACACGGAGTTCATTGGCATTTCAACAAAGCACCGGTCTGGGATAGCAAATTGAGAAAGCAAACAATTGCAAGTCGGCCGCGAATAGCCACCAGATAGTTCAGAGCAACTTCCTGAAAATCGAAGTCCTTATATATATTTAGTAGAGATTCGCATGCTCACATTGAAGATTCCAGCCCAGAAGAAGCACACATTGAAGATTCCAGCCATTGAAGATTGAAGCCCAGTCACTTCAATAGACTACAGGGAAAACCTTTATTGCACAATTTGGATTCACCAAGGATGATTATCGGAATCCTTTCGAGACCGAAATGATTTATATTAATATAAATCTGTAACAGGCGTACTTCGTCCATGATATTGGGTATGTGAGCGGTTAATAATATGTGGAGGATCAAAATACATTGTATTAAACGCTTTAAGTTTTAGTAACTAAATCGTTATGTCGATATAAACTTCAATAGAGAATTATGAAAATTATAAGCTGGGTTATGATATTATAAAATAAATTTATAATCTTTTAAATAAATAATTTGTAATTCTGGTCATTTAAAAATTGTTTAAATAAGATGTTGATACAAATTCTGAAATAATAGAAACCCTAATGTGAAAGTTTATAATCGATATTGTGTATAAATAGTTTTATTCAATATTGTTCTCAAAAAGTTTGTAAGGTAGTCAGGTATCTTTAATACTTTATTATTAATGAAGGAAAATGTTCAGTCCTTACTATTACTAGACATTATACACACAATATCTTTAGCATTATCGGAATTATATTAGCATTACGAATCATTCTTTGTGTGTAGAGAAAACTGCACATTTATTATAAGTGTACTCATACGTTATAATATAATAAATAAGTAGAAATTTTAATGTTGTGGAGGCTAGGTTTGTCAATAGCTGTAGTAGGGTTGTCACTCGTACGACCAAAGCTCTACAGTCATATTAGACTGACACTGACGGTTTAAAGTGGATTCGAAATAACTACAAACTTCCATGGCATCGCCAGGACTGAACTCGACACCTGTGGCACCGAGGGCCAGAACGCTAATCACTCGGCCTATCAGACCCTTTTTTTTGTACTATATTAAATGAAAATTAATATATTTTATGAGCTTATACAAGGCATCTAGGAAAAGACGAAAATAAATCACTTTTATAAACCTCTTCAGCCAGAAGATTGAAAAACTTGCATAACGATTAGAAAACATTCCAAAAACATGTTAATCATCGAGTACACATAAATTTATTGAACCTAGTGAAAAAAAAAAATATAACTCAATCTTCAAACTAGCAGTAATTTTAATCCAATTGTTATTTAAATAAATCATGTTCACAATGAAAACTACGTCGAAGAAAGAAAGATTTGAAATTTTATGTGATCTGAAAAATTTGTCATTCGTTCAAAATTTTAATAAATAAAGTGTTAATTGAATAAATGATTTCCTTAAATGGAAACTACATCGACAAAAGAAAATGATTTGGAATTTTATACGATCTGAAAAAATTTCTCATACCTTATAAAATGCTTCCCTTCAATAATGCCATTCTTTATCTTCCATACACACGTCTTTTCATACGCGAGTTAAAAATTTATAGTCAAACTCGCCAGCAATCGTTGCACAATTTAAAATTTTCAGAGAAATTAACTGTATTTCTCATAATTTTCCTACCTCCGAAATCGCTTCCAACTTAATTAATATTGACTTTATCCAAAAATGGGTTCTTAATTACTTTTCTCGAACTTTTTTTCGTATAATTCTTCTAATCTATTCTCGTCGGCAAACAACTTTTTCCAAAGATTTACTGGATTGCTGAAGTTCACAGCCAGTGAAAGAAACCGAAATCTTTCAGAGATAATTAATAGTCCCTTTTTTTATCCGATTCAAATATCTGTTTAGGAAGAATAACACGCAATACAATGAATCAACCTTTTCTTAAGAATTGAATTAAAACTTGTGTTATTAAGATGTCAAAAATGAAGGTTTTTGTGCTGTTCGACAGATTCGGATCATCTTAAATTAGATAAGACAGAAATAAATACATAGAACGAAGATATTAGCATAAGTTAATACTAAGATGTTCCAAAATTTCGTAATAACCTTAGAAAATCTGATGTAGATGAATTAATTTAATTAACTTTTAAATTAATAATTGAAATGCAACTAAAATTAAGTATGAATGAATTTTATTAGATTACTTCCATATAAGAATGGCTCTCGTTTATACAGGTTTCGGATCGAGTTCCGGTGGTGCTGTGATGTTTGTTGTGGTTCGAATTCACTTTTAAACCGTAGGTTCTAGGTCTCCGGTTTAATTCCCATTATAATATGATCGCAGAGCGTTGTGGGGGAAGTGTTATTCGCGTCCGTAGGCATTTTCATGCTGAACGTGCCCCTGGGTAGTGGCTAAATGAGTAGCAGCGGTGCAGCCCTTTGTTTTTGGAGTAAAGATAACTGTCTTGTATTGCCAACTGCATTAGAAAAAGACATCACTTTTATAAAAACTCTTGGATAGAAGTTTTAAAACTTACATAACGATTAGAAAACATGCTAACAACATGTTAATCATCGAGATCATAAATTCGTTGGACTTCCTAGTAAAAATCTAGTTAAAAATCAAATCTTTCTTCTTCTAACAAACATAAATTTTAATCCCAAGTGTGAATTGAATAAATCATTTCATTAAATGAAAACTACATCGACAAATTAAAAAGATTTGGAATTTTATATGTTCAAAAATTGTTCCGTGTCTAATAAAATGCTGTCTTACAATAATGCCATTCCTTATCATCTTCCATAGACATGCCTTTCTTTCATATGCAAGTTAAAATTTATAGTCCCCCTTGCTAGCAATCGTATCACAATTTAAAATTTTCAGAGAAATTAATTGAATTTCGCATGATTTTCATACCTCCAAAATCGCTTCAGACTTAATTAATATTGACTTTATAAAAAATGTGTTTTTAATTACTTTTCTGGAACTTTTTTAAGTATAATTTTTCTAATCTATTCTCGTTGGCAAACAACTTTTCCAAAGATTTCCTTGCTAAAGTTCACAGCGAGTGAAAAGAAACCGAAATCTTCAGAGATAATTAATAGTTCCTTTTTTTATCCGATTCAAATGTCTGTTTAGGAAGAATAACACGCAATACAATGAATCATCGGGCATTTTTCTTAAGAATTAAATTAAATTAAAACTTGTGTTATTAAAATGTCAAAAATGAAGGACATCGTCTGTTCGACAGATTCGAATCATCTTAAATTAAATAAGACTGCAATTAATATATAGAAAGAACATATCAGCACAAATTTATATTTAAACATTCCAATATCTCATTAGAAGCGTTCATTATTGTTTTAATTATGTAGAACAAAATAATTTAATTTAAATAATTAATTTCTCAAGTAATGAAATGCAACTAAAATTAAGTATGAATGAATTTTATTAGATCATTTATATTTAAGAATTAGGGCGCTAGTTGCTATAGGTTTCGATTGAGTCTTGGCAGGCTGTCATAATGTTTGCAATTGTTCGGAATCCACTTTAATCCCTAAATCGTATGGCGGCTAAAAGTCATATCCCTCGAACCAAGTCAGACTTCCACTTACGGCTGCTGCATCAAAGCAGAAGCTTCCCTCCTTCCATGAGTCCATACGGGTTCATGGACTTGGTCTAGATTTTTGCCGTCTACCAAGTGGGATAAGAAACAACATGACTGAAGATATAATAATGAAAAACGAAAATAGACTAACCTTTCCCATTTTAATGTTTTTTCTTGTATAAACATTAAATTAATATATAAGAATGGTTTAATAGCTCTTTTATTCAAAAGAAGAATAATAAGGTGTAGGAAAAACATCTTTCGATAATATTTCAGAAACAGAAATATTATTAAAGTAAAATTGTGTAAGATTTGAGCCTTTATTTACATTAATGAAAAACGTTTCATTTTTGTATCGATCAGATTATTTACTTTTACTTTTTAACATTCAATGATGTATACAAAAACATTTTTTAATAAAATTTCATCTTTGGATAATTGATAAATTCTTATAATTCCTCATGTAATTTTGAATTGCTTTATATCAAAATTAATTAAACTGAAAATTTAAAGTAGTAACATTCATTTCAGACGTCCAGGTAAGATTTAAATTTTTAATAAAAACAAATTTTTATAATATCAAGTATCATATTAAATATTTTCAATTATAGTAAAATTTTTAATAGTTATTATTAATATCATTTTAAACTACTTTTGGTTGGCTTAGCAAAAATCCAACCACTACAAAATTATAAGATTTCATTTAGTTTCGAAAAATTAATATCCGTCTCTATCACAGAGGTTTTAAATTAAATTCTATTTTAATAAAACACCAAATTGGCACGCTTTAATTTAAAAAAAATATTATTTAAACAAAAACAGGCAAATTTAATTGAATTCGAATATTTTGTATTTTAAAAATTAAAATATTTCACTTTGAATAATAGTATTTATTATTCCATAATTTCATGCATATCAATAATTGTGTATTTTCTTAAGTAAATACTTCATGAATAAAAAAAAATCTAAAATCAGAATTTATTTTTTTATATAGTTTTCCATAGTGTGAAATAAATATGTTCAAACTATTGCACCTTCAAAATGGTTATTATAATGATAAGCAATATTAATTGTTTTATTGCAAGTAAAAAGCGAATCTTGCATTAAATGATAATTTTTTTAATGAAGTCTGGAGTTTGGTTTTTATAAACTGCGAAAACATTAATTAAAATTTGCAATGATAATTTCTCTGAATTAATTTCATTTGGTTTCAGTACTATTTCATAAAATAAAAGTAAATTTTTTCAAAAATTTTAATAGTTAATTGAAAATTATTAACTAAAAGCGATTGTGAAGTTTAAGTAAGTTCTTTGAAAATAAATATTTTATGAATTATTTTAAATTTATAATAAGAGTTAATAATTTTGAGGAAATATATTGGATTTAATTTTTGAATGTAATTGCGATTTTATTTTTAAATTTAAAATATTTCAAGATTTTTGAAAGTTAGACACTTAAAATTCAAATCCATCGTATAAACATTTAAAGGTTAAAGGCAAAGAATTTCGTCAGAATAAATTTCAATTAATAAAATTTTACATTAAATTCAGATATAAGCATACCTGTATCAATTTTATATATTTAGAATTTTGTTATTTCTTTGTTCTCTGAATATTAGATTAATCCTAGTTTATTACATTTATTATTATTTTATATTATTAATATTATGAAATTTATTTGCATTTATTATTTTATTTATTTTACGAAATTCTGCTTTTCCCTTTATTTATCAAAATATTCATATTTATATGAATTCTTTTTTCTCCGTTTCTGGTTTGGCATTTTCTTACGATTGCAGACCTAACTTTTCAGTCCAGTTCGTTGAAGATTCCAGGTCAGGATGACTTCCGTGATTCTTTTCTGAGTGTGGATTTTCCTGCAAAACACTAAATGAATGCTCACCAATAGACCGAAACCATCAAAGCATCCCTGGATGCTTCATTACCTATAAAAGCTGGCAGGACGGAGGAGACATGAGATTTCTGGCCCAGAAAGATGTCTAATGTGTTCTATAGACCATTTTTATTGCGGCCCATAAAACTATTACTGCAGACGAGCAAAGTGATGTAATTGTGGTGACCTATGCTGCTGGTCAAAATTGTGAGGCTCCATTTCGCTCATTTTATCAGCAGTTATATGAAACACATATCCATAGCTTTCATTCCTTCGGTAACAACATAATTACTTAACGAACACGTGCTCTGTGATATTTCGTTGTTTTTTATTCTTGAAATGTAGTGTTTTTTATTTCATGTTGAAGTTTGTTTCAAGTAAATAATTTTGAGATTGAAAGAGATAAAGTATTTATAAATGAGTTGGGAAATTAGTATTATATTGAGTACGTATAGGTACTGGTTGAAAGTGTATTAGTTAAAATCTAATTTTTATTATTCAGTATGTGATTCTACTATGTTAAAAGAGTCACTTTTTTTAAAAGCATTTGTTTGCTGTAAAGACAGATGTAAAAAAAAAAAATATTTATTTTTTCAAAATGATAATTACAATAATTATAACAATAAAGGCAGATATAAAATTATATCAAAAACTATCGATCTCAATTTTTTTTTTTTCAAAAAAGAAGTCGAATAAATTTTCTTTATATAAAAACTGCTGCATAAACTGCCATATTGAAAAAAATATTTATTTTTCAAAATTCCTTTAGCTGAATTTGATACAAATTATTTTACAAAAATATTATTTAATTACTATTCACTTTTGAATTGAATAATGTTATTTATTGAAATATTATAATTATTAATATTGTAAATATATTATTATTATTCGTCTAAATATTATCTCAGTGTCAACGTGCGCCGCTCGTAAGCAGTCCACTGCTGGCGACTTTATTGTAGACAATGTTTCAAAAACGAGGATGCATTATATAACTTTTGTAATGTTCAGAATCTTGTCTCTCAGTTAATCAGATTACCTGGTAGGAATTTTCCAGTGTTTTCTCCCATAGGATAATCCAATGCAGGATAGTTTGCAGTAAAAATCGTCCCGGAAGGCACTGCTATCCTTTTCGCGACGCAACACAAAGTGAGACTTGCTGATCTATGGGTGCTGCATCATAACTGCTGATACTTGAAACATCCATGAGTAGACTACTCAGGGGGTGTCCATCCCTCAATGCAGGACACTGAGCATTATATAGAATGAGCATATCTACGGACGCTGCATCATAATTGCTGATTCTTGAAAACATCCATTAGACTACTTGGGGGTGTCCATCCCTCAATGCAGACACTGAGCATTATATAGACTGAGCATATGTACGGGTGCTGCATCATAATTGCTGATACTTGAAAACATCCATTAGACTACTCAGGGGGTGTCCATCCTCAATGCAGGACACTGAGCGTTATATAGTCAGAGCATATCTACGGATGCTGCATCATAATTGCTGATACTTAAAGACATCCATGAGTAGACTACTCAGGGGTGTCCATCGCTCAATGCAGGGCACTGAGCATTATATAGACGGAGCGTATCTACGGGAGCTGCATCATAACTGCTGATACTTGAAAACATCCATTAGTAGACTACTCAGGGGGTGTCCATCCCTCAATGCAGGACACTGAGCATTATATAGACTGAGCGTATCTACGGGTGCTGCATCATAACTGCTGATACTTGAAAACATCCATGAGTAGACTACTCAGGGGTGTCCATCCCTCAATGCAGGACACTGAGCATTATATAGACTAAGCATTATATTTAACTACATTTATCTCTGAATATTGCATTTAATATTACACAATATACATAAATTTTTTTATGTTTTCAGTATTTACATTATTTTTTTTATGTTCTTATAATACTACATTAATCTCAGATTATTACATTTTCTTCCAAATTATGTTATTAAATCTCCGAATATTACATTAATCTTGGACTATTTCGTATATTACAATTTTATTGTATTATTCTTAGAATATTACATTTATTATTAGACGGAATTTACATTTATTTTTTATATTCTCAGAATATTACAATTATTCCCAGATTTCACATACATTACATTTATTACTATTTTATATTATTAATCTCATACTATACTACTTATTATTACTTTGAATTTGCATTTATTTTTTATTTACTAATGAAGTTAGCTATTATACTATTTGCATTTTTGTTTAACTTTTTGTGAAATTTGTTTTTCATTTTTTTTTATTCATTTCTTTCCCCGTTACTGGTTTGGCATTCTGTTACACCTACAGTTCCTAGCTTTTTCAGTCCAGTTCGTTGAAGATTCCAGGTCAGGATGACCCCGTGATTCTTTCCGGAGCAGAGCCTTTTCATGAAAAGCACTAAATGAATGCTCACCAAATAGACCTGAACCATCAATGCATCCCCGTATGTTTTATTACCTATAAACGGCCCGATGGAGGAGGCACGAATTTTCTGGGCCAGAAAGATGTCTAATGTGTTCTGTATGCCATTTTTATTGCGGCCCATAAAACTATTACTGTAGACGAGCAAAGTGATGTAATTGTGGTGACGTATGGTACTGACCAAAAATTGTGAGGGTCCGTTTCGCTCATTTTACCAGTAATTTGAAACACGTATCTTTAGTTTTCATTCCTTCAGTAACAACATAACTACTTAACGAAGGCGTGCTCTTGGATATTTCTTTGTTTTTTAATCTTGTAATGTGGTATGTTTTTTATTTCATGTTGAAGTTTGTTTTAAGTAAATAATTTGGAGCTTTAAAGAGATGAAGTATTTATAAATCGGATGTGAAATTGATATTATAGTAAGTACATATACGTACTATTTGAGGTTTTATTAGCTGAAATTGAATATTGACTGTTCAGTATGAGATTCCTTCATGTTGAAGTTACTTTTCTGAAACCTTTGCTGTAAAGGCAGATATAAAAGCTATAACAGTTAATAATAATAATTACAATATTTATAAAGATAAAGGCGGATGTAAAAGTATATCAATAACTATCGATTTTATATTTTTTTTGAAGTAGAATAAATTTTCTTTTTATAAACTGCCATATTGATTAAAATATTTTTTTTTTTAATTTCCTTTATCTGTATTTGATATAAATTATTTTACAAAAATATTATGAATTCAATTACGTTGTTAATTGAAATATTATGTTTATTATAATTCTAATTAGATATATTATTATTATTCGCCTGACTCGTAGTTCAGTGATAACGTGCGTTGCTGGTGAGCATTAGGGTGGAGGCTCATTTCAACTGGCGGCTTTGTTGTACACACTGTTCTAGAAAACGAGGTGGCTTGATAACTTTTGTGATGCTGAGAATGTGAATCGAACTTTCCGGTCTAGTTCGTTGAAGATTCAAGGTCAGGATGACTTCCGTGATTCCTTTCCATAGAGGAGATTTCCTGAAAAGCACTAAATGAATGCTCACCAATAGACTGAAACCATCAAAGCATCCCCGGATGTTTTATTACCTATAAAAGCGGGCCGGATGGAGGAGGCACGAATTGTCTGGCCCAGAAAGATGTCTAATGTGTTCTATAGACCATTTTTATTGCGGCCCATAAAACTATTACTGCAGACGAGGAAAGTGATGTAATTGTGGTGACGTATGTTGCTGATCGAAAATTGTGTGGCTTCGTTTCGCTCATTTTACCAGCAGTTATGCGAAACACGTATCTATAGTTTTCATTCCATTAGTAGCAACATAATTACTTAACGAACGCATGCTCTAGAATATTTCTTTGTTTTTATAGTCTTGAAATGGCGTATTTTTTTATTTCTTGTTGAAGTTTGTTTTTAAGTAAATAATTTGGAGATTGAAAGACATGTAGTATTTATAAGGGTGATGAGAAATTAGTTTTATAGTGAGTACGTATACGTACTGTTTGAAAGTTTATTAGTTGAAATTTTATATTTATTATTCAGTATGAGATTACTTCAAGAAGTTACTTTTCTGAAAACATTTTTTTTCTGTAAAGGCAGATATAAAAAAATATAACAGTCATGAATAATTACAATTATTATAACTATAAAGACAGAGGTAAAATTATATCAATAACTATAGATTTCCAAAGTTTTTTTTTTTTTTTTAAATCCAATAAATTTTCTTATATAAAAACTGCTGCACAAACTGCCATATTGATAGAAATATTTATTTTCCAAATTTCCTTTAGCTGAATTTGATATAAATTATTTTATAAAAATAGTTATTTAAATACTATTGACTTTTAATTGAGTTATGTTATTAACTGAAATATTACAATTATTATAATTCTAATTTGAAACATTATTATTATTATTCGCCTGACTTGTTGCTCAGTAGCAACGTGCGTCGCCGGGGAGCATTAACCTGGAGGTTCAGTCCACTGGCTGGTTTGTTGTAGACACAGCTTCAGAAAACGAAGAGGTTTGATGTTTGTGATATTCAAATTCTTGTCCGGTTAGTCAGACTTTCTGTTAGAAAATTTTCCGGAGTTTTCACCAGTGCGATACGCAAATGCAGGATAATTTACCCAAAAATCCTCCCTGATGGCACTGCCTTCCTTCTTCAGCGACACGGAGCCAAGCGAGATTTCTATCTGCGGGTACTCCATCAAAACATAAGGGTTACCCCTTTTCCATAACTCCATGAGTAGACTACTCAGGGAGTGTCCGTCCCGCATTACAAGACAAAAAGGATTAGACACAAAACTATTTAATTACATTTATCTCAGAATATTACATTTAATATTACACAAAATTTACGTGTATTTTTTATTTTACAATTTGCGTTATTTTTTTTTTTTTATGTTTTTAGAATACTACTTTAACCCTGATTTTTACATTTATTACTATTTTTATTATATCTCAGATTGTTACATTTATTATTATTGTTATTAATCACAGAATATTATTCGTCTCAGATTATTTCGTCTATTGCTATTTTATTATATTATTATCAGAATATTATATTTATTATTACTCAAAATGTACAGGGCATTTTTTTTTTGTTTTTCAGAATTTACATTTATTTTTATCAAAATAATACATTAACCGCAGATTATTTCTTTTTTATTGATATTTTATTTTATTATAATAATTTTTATGTTATTTTTATATATATTTATATTTTTGTTATTATATTTTACATTTAGTAATGCTATTTTACTATTTTATTGTATTAATATGTAATTTTATTGTATTACTCAGAATTTACATTTATTTCTTATGTTCTCAGAATATTCCCTTAATCCGAGATTATTAATTTACTATTTTAAATTATTACTCTCATATTATATTACATTGAATACACATTTATTTTTTATGTACTAATGCATTTAGCTATTATGCTATTTGCATTTCTGTGTAACTTTTATGAAATTCTGTTCTTTCTTTTACACATATATGTATATATATTCATATTTATATGCATTCATTTGTTCTCCCGTTTCTGTCTTGGCATTTTGTGGATCCTAACTTTTGCGTCCAGTTCGTAGAAGATTCCAGGTCAGGATGACTCCCGTTATTCTTTTTCCGAGCGTAGCTTTTCCTGAAAAGCACTAAATGAATTTTCACCAATAGACCGGAACCATCAAAGCATCCCTGGATGTTTTGTTACCTATAAAATCGTTACCGAATAGAGAGGGGCACGAATTTTCTGGCCCAAAAAGATGTCTAATGTGTTCTGTATACAATTTTTATTGCGGCCCATGAAACTATTACTGTAGACGAGGAAAGTGATGTAATTGTGGTGACGTATGGTGCTGGTCAAAAATTGTGAGGCTCCGTTTCGTTCATTTTACCAGCAGTTATAGGAAACACGTATCTACAGTTTTCATTCCTTCAGTAACAACATAATTATTTAACGAACGTGTGCTCTCTGATATTTATTAGTTTTTTAGTCTTCAAATGTCGTATGTTTTTTTATTTAATGTTGAAGTTTGTTTTAAGTAAATTGCATTGCAGGACACTGAGGATAAACCACCACAACTATTTGATTACATTTATCTCAGAATATTACATTTAGAATTAAAAAAATATATAATTTTTTTTTTTTTTTAAAATTTACATTCATTTTTTATATTCTTACATTATTACATTAATCTTTATTACCATATTATATTATTAATCTCAGAACATTGTATTAATCTCAGATTATTTCTTTGATTGCTATTTAATTATATTTATATCAGACTATTAAATTAATAATTTTTCAGAATTTACATTTAATATTAACTCAAAAATATTACATTAATCTCAGATTAATACAATGAAATTGCAATAAACGAAAAATCTCAGATTATTACATTTATTCTTACCTAAAATTTACATTTATTTTTTTATTTAATCGGAATATTACATTTATCAGATTATATTTATTAATATTTTATTATATTAATCGCAGAATATTAAATTCATTATTACTCAGATTTTTTTTATTGTTTTTTGTAGAATTTTCATTTATTTTTTATGTTTTCAGAATTTATGTTTATTTTTTATGTTCTCAAAATCTTTAAATTAATCCCAGATTATTACATTTATTACTATTTTATATTATTACACTCATATTATATTTATTACTACTCTGGATTAACATTTATTTTTTACTTACTAAGAATATTACATTTCTGTGTAACTTTTAAGAAATTCTGTTATTCCTTCAAATATAAAATTATTCATATTTATATGTATTAATTTTTCAATCATTTCTGTCTTCACATTTTGTTACGCCTGCAGATCCTAACTTTTCAGTCCAGTTCGTTGAAGATTCCAGGTCAGGAAGACTTCCCGTGATTCTTTCCCGGAGTGTAACTTTTCCTGAAAAGCACTAAATGAATGGTCACCAATAGATCGAAACCATCAAATCATCCCCGGATGTTTTATTACCTATAAAAGCGGGCCGGATGGAGGAAGCACGAATTTTCAGGCCCAGAAAGATGTCTAATGTGTTCTGTATACCATTGTTATTGCGGCCCATAAAACTATTACTGTAGACTAGGAAAGTGATGTAATTGTGGTGACGTATGGTGCTGGTCAAAAATTGTGAGGCTCCGTTTCGCTCATTTTGCCAGCAGTTATATAAAACACGTATCTATAGTTTTCATTCCTTCAGTAACAGCATAATTACTTAACGAACGCGTGATCTCGGATATATCTTTGTTTTTTAGTCTTGAAATGTCGTATGTTTTTTATTTCTTGTTGAAGTTTGTTTTTAAGTAAATAATTTGGAGATTGAAAGAAATGGAGTATTTATAAAGGGGATGGGAAATTATAGTGAGTACGTATACGTACTGTTTGACAGTTTACTAGCTGAAAGTTAATCTTATTATAGCATTCCATCAAGTATAATTTATTTTTTGAAAACTTTTCTGTAAAGGCTGTTATAAAAATTATAACAATCGGTGATTTTGAAATTTTTTTTTTTGAAGTCGAATAAATTTTCTTATGTGAAACTGGCATGTTGATATAAATATTTATTTTTCATATTTCCTTTAGCAGAATTTGATAAAAACTCTTTTAAGCAAATATTATTTAATCTGTATTGACTTGAATCGAATGTTATTAATTTAAACATTATTATACATTAATTATTCTGATTAATAATAATTTTTCCCATATTCTCGAAAGGTTTTTTTCAATAAAACGAATGGAATTCTTTTCCTTTTAAAATAAATTTTAATTAAGCAGATTTGAATTTCAGAAATCTTTAAAATAAACTATATCTAGAAAAATGTTTTAGCAAACACAACAAATTAATTTAAAATAATTTGGTACTTTCTGGATTGTGTAATAAACAATTACAAAATAATATGTTAAATGAATATATATTCAAATAAATTAATATAATAATGAATTAAAAATAAATGTTTGCATTTTATAAAAAAATTGTTGAGCAGTCTTAAAAAATGAGGAAAAGTATAGAAATCTTTTTCCTTTATAACAATACAATGTAAAACAAATAATCTTAGTCTTTAAAATCATACCTACTGAGCCAATTTATTCATTCAATTCATGCTGATGGCATGCGTTGGAGTTTGCAAATATTGTGGTATTCTTAGCTTGAGACGCCTGGTGAAAATTGTTTGATATTTTTTTCCAATCGATACGCAATTATTTAACAAATACACCTAAAAATCGTGTAGTTGTGTATTGTTATCTAATCATAAAGAGTATCGATGCACTGTATGGTGTTCCCTTAATAAAGTCAAAGGTTAAATTAGTCCCTTAAGAAAGTTAAAAATTCCCGTAGGAATTTAATAAAGTAATCTCCTAATATTGACTGCTTTTTATGAAGCAATGCTGAAATAAGGCATATCACAAAGAAAAAAATATATATAATTCAAATTACAACTTCGACAAATGTTTCAGTAAAATACTTTAAATAAGCTTGATTTTAATAGTCAAAACAGTAATGATTATTTTCGTGTTGACATAAAGTCCAATGTGTTTATTTTGTGTAAAATAAAAATTTGGATATATAATATGAAAAAAATCTTTGATATTGGTTTGTGTATAAAAATTATATATATAAAGCATTTTAAGACATTTCAAGTTGAGTGCTTCTTAAGCTCTTCTCCCTGCGGTAAAATTGGCAAAGGCAATACATCCAGAGTTAATGACATCCGCTGTTGGACATCTGGTCGAAGGTTGTGTTTTCCGGCAGAGAATGAGGGTAGGAATTTTCTCAGGAATTCTCTTGGGATTAAAGGTTTAAATTATTGCCGTCCCGTTGAGGCATTTTGTGCTACATCTCACGTTTATCGTCAAGAGCAGAGATAAAGCTATATTTGAGAGAAATTGCTTGTGAGACAGTGGTTTAAAAATGGGTTGAGCTTTATTATACTGTCCAATTATGAGAATCTTTGGACTTGCTGGGACCGGTTGCGATACTGTGTATAGAAGTCAACCTTTGACTCTCATCTCAGTGCTTGTCCTGAGAGAGGAATGAGACAAAAGGTTGTCTTAAAACTGACGAGGTCCAAAAGCGTTCTCTAGATGAAAGTAATGACCAATTATCGAGAATGAGCGATAGTTTAATATAGCAAGATCAAGAGCGAGGAAAAAAATCAGAACGAGAGAGAGGGATAGAAGGGTCAACTGAAATAACTCTTTATGCCGTGAATCAGTGAAGCCAGACTCCAAAGTGTTGAGATGGAAAGATAGAAGGTAAAAGAAGAAAAGCTGCGATGATTGAGAGTAAGAATCCACCATGCCTTCTCGAACAAACTACATAGCCAACGGGGAATAGTCCAAAGTTAATAGATATTTCTTTCAAGGAAGGGATGACCCTTACCTTAGACTTTGCAGGATGTGTTTCTTCCGTTAGACTTTGGAACCGATAATGGGAAAGGGAGAAAAAGAAAAGTGAGTGTTCAGAGTGGTGTGAAGAGTTTCAGGCAGTACGGAGGGTACAACGGTCGAGAGAAGAGAGTTCAGGGGATATGGAGGATACAAAGACCTCAAACGAATTAGCTTTATGATGCTGTATATATTTGTTATACAATGGTGTTTTGTGTGTTCTGTGTTGCAGTGCTGTCTTTGTGTGCTATGCGTTGCAGTCAATTTTAATAAATATGGCAGCTAAAAATCGTGTATTAATTATACGAAATAATTTAATTTCTATCCAAACACAACATGGAATTGAGACCACACGCACATCCAACCCTAACATTTACTTTGAGAATATATGTTGAGAAGAGCAGTCAGATAGAGACCACCTGTCCTGGACGACCAGCGAACAATTGCTCAGAAATCAGTAAGACGGGTGTGAAATCGTCACCTACAACAAAAAGAGAACTCATACTAATGCTGTTCTATTCACAGAGATGTTGATATGTGTTCAATTTTGTGTGTGATTTCAAATATTTTTTCGGTGGATTCTGAACGCTAAAGAGCATAAATAATATAAGAACATTTGCCATGCGGGAAAAAGTGTTTCGATGTTGACTTTATTTCTTTCAATTACTAAATTGATATTAATTGCTTCTTATTTGATTTGCCTTTTCTATTTTGAATGCTCTCTGTTATCGATATTTATATTCTAGAATAATATGTTTAATTTTATTATGATTGGATTTCAAAAAAATAACTGTATATACAAAAATAAGTTAACTTTTGAATTTAATTCAAAATATGCTAATTTGGTTAAAATATAAATAAATCTACGTTATTATTTTAAGTAAGTTTTGAATTATTTATTTGTAGGTTTGTCTTCTTATCTACTTTATCGAGACTGAAGACTTATGAAATTGTTTTGATATAGATGTTAAGTTCGCGTATAATTTTTATAGATTATACGGTTCCCAACATAATAGTTTAGCTTTAGTGAATGTTTTATTTGTCGTGTTTATTTTAAACGGAATTTTTTTAACGGTTTTTGTGGATTTTAATGTGATTTAGGATTTAGTAAAGGGCCCCTTTCATGTATTTTTTTAAATTTATATAACAACATGACACTATACTTGGAGACATCCTAAGTTGACTGTGTTGTATGCAGTAACTTACAATTGAATAAAAGGCGCGTGTCAAAGTGTGATGCTCTGGCATGTCAAGAACACCCTATATAAGTTCGATTACCGATTTTGAGAAAAGTAAACATCTAGTTTAAAGACGGAAAGTGACCAATCGATCACTTGTTAGAGGTGCTAATCAGAAAAGGTAAAATAATTTCGAAAGAAAAAAAAATTAGTGAAATTATTTCTTTTATTCTTATGTAATTTAAAATTTTAATATTAATTAAAATTATTTTGTTTTTAATCTAAATACTCTCCGAAAATAGCGCCTTTCTCCTAATTAATCTCTCTATTTGAAACCGTCCGATTTCGATGCTTGCCAATTTTCCACGCAATCTATATTCTAACTGTATCGCAATCCAAAAGATACCAGTTATATATCAAGGGTGCAGTTTTTGGCTTACTTATCGCTTAAAATTATCAACAACTCCGTGAAAAAAATGGTTCATTTTTTGGGGGAGACGAGTGGCCAGGGTGATTGTGGATAACAACGAAATTCTCGAAACTAGCTCTACAGTCAGATTTTTGAAAATTTTGGCACATAATCATCGCAGCTCATTACAGATTATCAGTTGGACCTGACGACCCAGTAGCGCTTACGCACTCGGTACCACAGGTATCAGTTTCGAAGTTCGATCCATCCGGTTCGATGGATGTTTGTAGTGGTTCAGAATCCCCTTTAAGACGTAGGTCCCTGTCTCATATGACCGTAGAGTGTCATAGAGCCCAATCAGACTTCTTCTCACCCACATCATTCCCAAACTGTAAAGGGGCAACTCAGCTCTAGGCACAGTAGTATAGTAGTAGTAGTAGTAGTGCTGATTATGATTAACTTTGCAGATTTTTGAACTACATTTTTGAATTTCGGAAATGGTGCATGAAACAATTTAGACGCCCTCCCAAATTTCCAGCAATAAAATTAGAAAGAAAGGCGTTATATTGTCTGCAAAACATGTTGTTTTTCACGACTGACTGCATAAATCATATGAACGTTTAAGCACATTAATTTCAAAGGTGGTAGATTTAATATTTTCGGAAAAGGCAAATTTTTATTATATGTAACATGGAATTGTTTGGAATTGAAAGCGGAAATTAAATAACTTGAAAAATAGCGGAAATTGGATAACTTCAAATTTTCCAAATTTCCGGAAATGTCGGAGCCCAATCAACTCTCAAGTTAATTTTCTTCCCTTTCTGAATACGGATAAAATGTTTTTTTCCCCTGACTGCTGGAATTATGAAATACCGCCAGAAATATATGTTGTTGAAAAATTCATTCATTCATTTACATAAAAAAATTTACTTTTTAAAAGAGGAATATGCTTCGTATCATAAGATACAAAAATTATAGGAAAGATGTTTCCAATAAACATATTGAATTCGTTTCATCATGGAAAAATTAATTATCAATGAATCATGAACAAATCCCTCATCAAGGAATCATGAGAAAATTGTTTATCAAATCGTGATAATAAATCATGAAAAATTGTTTTTACATTGACAATGAAAAAAAAAAAAAGTTGTTAATGAAGGAAAATTTGAATAAAAAAAATTAAATTTTGTGAGCATTTGTTTATAAAAATCATTTTCTCAACAAACAGCATGCTGATATGGCCTCAGCTGTTATATAGATATTTGTCATTTTACAAAAATTAGTGTTTTACAGGTATAAACAAATGAAATGTATAAAAGTTGTTAAGTATAAAAATTATTTCGTTTCATAGCATAATGAAACTGTCAGATTGTTTTGAAAACTAATTGTAGTATTTTAACCCCATTTTCAGAATGCGGATCACATTTTCCTCATAAACATAGGAATTTAATTAGAATAGATTGTTATCAAAAAAATTATTGTTCTAGGAAGTACAGTACTCAAATCTGTCACCAGTGTTGAACAGTTTGCGAGCAGTCCACATCTGTTACGGTACATCGATCTAAAAATCTAGTCACACGTCTCAAGAATACTAATTTTGATTCAGCGAGCTCTGGCAACACCAAAACAGAAGAAAAATCTTTTAAAGATTAATAGCGATAACCGTTAACCGCGATAATTCAAAAACTGCGGGAATGTATCTTTTTCGTTCTTTTTTTTCTTTTTCTTTTCCATCTTTCTTCCCAAAATTTCCTTCCATTCGTTCTCAAAGGTGTTTCATCGCAGTAATTATTTATTCAGAATACCTTTAACTTCATTAATTTCACCTTCTGATGTCTCAAGGCCTCCAAAACGCTGTGTTGTTATTGACTCTTACGTGGCCAATTTATCTTAGCGAACTTGTGGGATATTTTGATTTTTCTGCAAGAGCACATGGACAACATTTCCGTAATGCTGGAAGAATATGTTAATCTGGATTTGGCTAATAAAGTCTCGATGATCGTTTTTATCTGAAAAGATAAAATTCAAGTAATTAACTTGATTCGAAGAAAAAAATGTTTAAAAGAAAATATTTTTCCAGTTTTCTTGATGTTTTGTTATGAAGTTAATTTCTTTTCTGTGCCTTATTTGTTTTTCTTTCTAAAATATATAATTTGAGGACTTAGATGATATTAAAGTAAATGTTTTTTTTCTCTGTTGAAAAGGCATACTTTAAGAAATTTTCAAAAGTTGATTAACAGAAAGTGTAGTATATTGGCCTTAACTTTCTTTTTTCATTTATTTGTCTTTTTTTCCTTGATCAATAATAATAAAAAATTATCTTAGTAAATTTTGACTCTTACTGTAATTATTGTTTTTTTTTTGTTTCGTTTAAGTGGTGGAAAAAAATCTGCTCTACTGAAAATCATTATACAAGTTCTCACGATAACATTATCTGCTGAAAATATTTAATATTTTTTTTGGTTGAAATATTTATTACGATATTTTCGTATGTACTTAGCAACGTGTGCCGCTGGTGAGCATTAGGGAGGGAGTTCAAACCGCTGACGGCTTTTTGTAGACATTTTATTTTTATAATAAATTCTTTCTCTCAACAAATAGCACGTTAGCACCAAAAGCCTGAGCTAATATATAATATGTATATATATATATATATTATATTATTTCTTGTCATTTTACAAAAATTAGTGTTATACAAGTACTAACAAATAAAATGTATACAACCTATCTTGTATAAAAATGTCAGTTCGTTTCATAGCGCAATGAAGCTGTTAAATTGTTTTGAAAAATCTATGCAGTATCTTAACAAAATTTTTTAGAATGCGGATCACATCTTCTTCATAAACATATGAATTTAAATCAGAATAGATCGTTATAAGAAAAACTTAGTTGTGTCTAATGTTCTAGGAAGTGCAATACTCAAATCTGAACAGAACCAGTGGGGAACAGTTTGCGCGCAATCCACATCTGTCCCAGTACATCGACCTAAAACCTTGTCATCCGTCTCAAGAATATTAATTTTGATTCAACGAACTCTGGCAACACCGAAACAGAAGAAAAATCTCCCAAAGAGTAATAGCGATAACCGTTAACTGCGATAATTCAAAAACTGCGGAATGTATCTTTTTCGTTCTTTATTCTTTTTCCATCTTCTTCCAAATGTTTCCAGACATACGTTCTCAAAAAAGTGTTCCATCGCAGTAATTATTTATTCAGAATACCTTTAACTTCATTAATTTCGCCTTCTGCTATCGTAAGGCCCCCAAAACGTTGTGTTGTTATCGGCTCTTATGTGGCCAATTTTTATCTTTGTGAACTTGCAGGATAATTTTAATTTTTTCTGCAAGAGCACGTGGAAATTATTTCCATAATGCTGGAAGAATATGTTAATCTGTATTTTTGCTAATAAAGACTCGATGATAGTTCTTGTCCGATAGATAAAATTCAACTAATTAACGGGATTGGAAGAAAGGCGTTGATCGGTTCTTTTTATCAATCGCAAGCAAAGTCATTTGAAAAATAAAAAATAAAAAATGTTTAAAAAAAAATATTTCCCTGTTTTGATGTTTTGTTACAATGTTAATTTCCCTTTCTATGTGTTATTTGTTTTTATTTCTGAGATACAAAATTTGAGGCTTTCGTTGATATTAAAGTAAATGTTTGTTTTTGTCCCTGTTGTAAATGCATATTTGAAGAATTAACAGTCTAATATATCGGCCTACTTTTTGACAATTATTTTTTCATCAATATTAAAATATTACCTTAGTAAATTTAGATTTTTCAGCTGTAATTATTATTTTGTTTTCTTAAAATGTTGGGGAAAAATTCTTTTTATGAAAATTATTATAAGTTCCCGCGTTCTAAGGAAAATATCATCTGTTGAATTACTTGGAATTGATTTAATCTTTCTTTTGTTGGAATATTTGTTGCGGTATTTACGTATGTACCAAGCCCGACTCGTTGCATAGTGTGCTATTAGGTGATCATGAGGGTGGACGTTCAAACCGCTGGCGTCTTTATTGCAGACATATTGTTATAAAATCTTTCTCTCAACAAATAGCATGTATGGAGCTCCAAAACCGGCAGCTAACAGATATATATTTGTCGTTCATTTTACAAAAATTAGTGTTTTACAAATATAAACAAATAAAATGAATCAAATTTATGAAGTATAAATATATCATTTTGTTTCATAGCGTAACGAAATTGTCAAATTTTTTTGAAAACTCATTGCACTATTTTGACCCCAGTTTTTCAAGAAGGGGGATCACATTTCCTCATAAACATATAAATTTAATTACAATAGATTGTTATAAAAAAACTTAGTTGTGTCTAATGTTCTAGCAAGTGCAGTACTCAAATCTGTCACCAGTGGTGAACAGTTTGCGAGCAGTCGACATCTGTTCCGGTACATCGATCTAAAATCTTGTCACACGTCTGAGAATATTAATTTTGATTCAGCGAGCTTTCGGCAACACCAAAATAGAAGAAAAATTTCCCAAAGATTAATAACGATAACCGTTAACCGCGATAATTCAAAAACTGCGGGAATGTATCTTTTTCGTTCTTTATTTTTTCGTTTATTTTCTTCTATATTCTTCCAAATATTTCCTCCATTCGTTCTCAAAAGTGTTTCATCGCAGTAATTATTTATTCAGAATACCTTTAACTTCATTAATTTCACCTTCTGCTATCTTAATTCCCCCAAAATGCTGTGTTGTTATCGGCTCTTACGTGGCCAATTTATCTTTGCGAACTTGAGGGGGATAATTTGATTTTTCTGCAAGAGCACGTGGAAAGCATTTCCATAATGTTGGAAGAATATGTTAATCTGGATTTTTAATAATAAAGTCTCGGTGATCGTTCTTGTCTGAAAAGATAAAATTCAACTAATTAACTTGATTCGAAGAAATGCATAGATCGTTCCTTTGCAATTGCGCAAACAAAGTCATTCGAAATGTAAAAAATAATATTTAAAAGAAAAAAATATTTTCCGGGCTTCTGATTTGTTAGATGTTAATTTCCTTTTTCTATGTTTTATTTGTTTTTGGTTTTGATATATAATTTGAGGCCTTCAATGATATTAAAGTAAATGTTTTTTTTTTTTTGTGTTGTAAATGCATATTTGAAGAAATTTTCCAAAAGTTAATTAACAGAATGTCTAATGTAGTATTGGCCTTAACTTTTTTACGATTATTTGTCTCTTTTGTTCATCAATAATAAAGAAAATATCTTTGACTCTTGCTGTAATTACTGTTTTTGATTTCCTTAAATGGGGGAAAAACTGCTTTTATGAAAATTTTATATAAGTTCTCATGAAAACATCATCTGATAAAATACTTTGTTATTTGTTGATTTAATATTTCTTTTGTTGGAATATTTATTACGATATTTAAATATGTACTTAGCCCGATTCGTAGCAACTTCTGCAGCTGGTGAGCATTAGGGTGAAAGTTCAAACCGCTTTGTCTTATTTATTTTATTATGAAATCTTTAAAAAATATTATGTTGATATGGTATTCCCAAAACCTCAGATAATATGCATATATTTGCCTCATTTTACAAAAATTAATGTTTTACAAATGCAAACAAATAAAATGTATGCAACTTATGAAGTATAAAAATGTCATTTCGTTTCATAGCGTAACGAAAGTGTCAAATTTGTTTTGAAAAATTTTGCCAATTTTTAACCTTTTTCAGGATGCGGATCACATTTTCCTCATAAACATTGAATTTAATTAGAATAGATTGTTATAAAAATAAAAACTTAGTCATGTCTAATGTTCTAGGAAGTACAGTACTCAAATCTGTCACCAGTGGTGAACAGTTTGCAAGCAGTTCACATCTGTTCCGGTACATCGATCTAAAATCTTGTCACACGCCTCAAGAATATCAATTTTGATTCAGCGAGCTCTGTCAACACCAAAAACAGAAGAAAAATCTCCCAAAGATTAATAGCGATAACTGTTAACCACGATAATTCAAAAATTGCGGGAATGTATCTTTTTCGTTCTTTATTTTTTTTTTTCTTTTACATCTTCTTCCAAATATTTTCCTCCATTCGTTCTCAAAAGTGTTCCATCGTAGTAATTATTTATTCAGAATACCTTTAACTCCATTAATTTCGCCTTCTGCTATACTAAGGTCTACAAAACGTTGTGTTGTTATCGGCTTTTACGTGGCCAATTTATCTTTGCTAACTTACGAGATAATTTGATTTTTCTGTAAAAGCACGTGGAAAACATTCCGTAATGCTGGAAGAATATGTTAATCTGGATTTTGCTAATAAAGTCTCGGTGATCGTTCTTTTCTGAAAAGATAAAATTCAACTAATTAAAATGACGAAGAATTGCATTGATCGTTCCTCTGAAATCGGGAGCAAAATCATTTGAAAAGTTAAAAAAAAATTGTTTTTTCTGTTTTCTTGTTTTTTTGCTATGATGTTATTTTCCTTTTCTATGCCTCGTTTGTTTTTCTTATTGAGATACATAATTTGAGGCCTCATGATATTAAAGTAAATGTTTTTTTTGTCTCTGTTGTAAATGCATATTTTGAAGAAATTTCCAAAAGTTAATTAACAGAAATTCTAGTATGTCGACCAACTTTCTTTTGCAATTATTTGTCTTTTTATCGTTCATAAGTAATAATAAAAATGATTTAGTAAATTTGGAGTCTTTGCTGTAATTAAATGGTTTCTTATAAAATGGGGGAAAAATCTGCTTTTATGAAAATCATTATAAAGTTCACATGAAAACATTATATACTAAAGTGCTTTTTCATTTGTAATTGATTTAATATTTCTTTTGTTGGAATATTTAATACTATATTTACATATGTACTTAGCCCGACTAGTAGCAACGTGTGCCGCTGGTGAACATTAGGGCGGAAGTTCAAACCGCGGAAGGCTTTGTTTTATTATAAATTTTATTATAAAAATAACATGTGTTGCCAAAAACCTCAGCTAGCATATATATATTTGTCGTTATTGTACAAAAATTAGTGTTTTACAATTATAAAAATATGAAATGTATAACATATATGATGTATAAAAATATAATTTTGTTTCATAGCGTAATGAAACTGTGAAATTTTTTTGAAAATCCTTTTGCAGTATTTTTAACCCATTTTTCTGAAGATGCGGATCACGATTTTCCTCATAAACATATGAATTTAATTAGAAAAGATTGTTATCAAAAACACTTAGTCAGGTCTAATATTCTAGGAAGTACAGTACTCAAATCTGTCACCAATGTTGAACAGTTTGCGAGCAGTCCACATCTGTTCCGGTACATCGATCTAAAATCTTGTAACATGTTTCAAGAATATTAATTTTGATTCAGCGAGCTCTGGCAACACCAAAACAGAAGAAAAATCTCCCAAAGATTAATAGCGATAACCGTCAACCCGCGATAATTCAAAAACTGCGGGAATGTATCTTTTCGTTCTTTTCTTTTTTTTTTTTCCCATCTTCTTCCAAATATTTCCTCCCATTCGTTCTCAAAAGTGTTCCATCGCAGTAATTATTTATTCAGAATACCTTTAACTTCATTAATTTCGCCTTCTGCTATCTTACGGTCTCCAAAACGTTGCGTTGTTATTCATCGTGGCCAATTTATCTTTGCGAACTCGCGGGATAATTTGATTTTTCTGCAAGGGCACGTGGAAAACATTTCCATAATGCTGGAAGAATATGTTAATCTGGATTTTGCTAATAAAGTCTCGGTGATCGTTCTTGTCTTGAAAAGATAAAATTCAACTAATTAACTTGATTCGAAGAAATGCATTGATCGTTCCTTTGCAATCGCGAGCAAAGTCATTTGAAAAGTAAAAAAAAATATGTTTAAAAGAAAAAATATTTTCCTTATTTTCTTGATTGAGATACATAATTTGAAGAATGATATTAAAGTAAATGTTTTTTTTTTTCGTCTCTGTTGTAAATGCATCTTTGAAGAAAATTTCCAAAAGTTAATGAACAGAATATCTAATGTATTGGCCAGCTTTCTTTTGTAATTATTTGTCTTTTTTCATCAATAATAAAAAAATATCTTAGTAAATCACTCTTACTGTAATTACTGTTTTTGGTTTCCTTAAAATGGTGGGAAAAAACTGTTTTTATGAAAATTATTATATAAGTTCTCATGTAAACATCGCCCTCTAAAATAATTTGTTATTTGTAATAGATTTAATCTTTCTTTCTTTGAATATTTATTACGATATTTAAATATGTACTTAGCCCGATTCGTAGCACCTTCTGCAGCTGGTAACAAATCGCAGACGGCTTTGTTTTAAATATTTTATTATGAAATCTTTTTCTCGACAAATAATATGTTGATATGGTATTCCCAAAAAACCTCAGCTAATATACATATATTTGCTGTCATTTTACAAAAAATTAGTTGTTTTACAAGTACAAACAAATAAAATGTATACAACTTATGAAGTATAAAAATGTCATTTCGTTTTATAGCGTAAAGAAACTGTCAAATGGTTTTGAAAACCCTTTGCAATATTTTAAACAAATTTTTCAGGATGCGGATCACATTTTCCGTATAAACATATAAATTTGATTAGAATAGATCGTTATCAAAAAAAAAAAAAAAATTAGTCTTGTCTAATGTTTTAGGAAGTACAGTACTCAAATCTGTCACCAGTGGGGAGCCGTTTGCGAGAAGTCCACATCTGTTCCCGTACATCGATCTAAAATCTTGTCACACATCTCAAGAATTTTAATTTTGATTCACGACCACTGGCAGCACCAAAACAGAAGAAAAATCTCACAAAGTTTAATAACGATAACCGTTAACCGCGATAATTCAAAAACTGCGAGAATGTATCTTTTTCGTTCTTTTTTTTTTCCTTTTCTTCTCCATCTTCTTCCAATATTTCCTTCCATTCGTTCTCAAAAGTGTTCCATCGCAGTAATTATTTATTCAGAATACCTTTAACTTCATTAATTTCGCCTTCTGCTATCTTAAGGCCCCCAAAACGCTGTGTTGTTATCAGCTCTTACGTGGCCAATTTATCTTTGCGAACTTGAGAGATAATTTGATTTTTCTGCAAGAGCGCGTGGAAAACATCTTCCATAATGCTGGAAGAATATGTTAATCTGGATTTTGCTAATAAAAAGTCTCGGTGATCGTTCTTGTCAGAAAAGATAAAATTCAACTAATTAACTTGATTCGAAGAAATGCATTGATCGTTCCTTTGCAATCGCAAACAAAGTCATTTGAAATGTCAAAAATTGCTTAAAAGATAAAATATTTTCCGTTCTTCTTGATGGTTTGTTATGATGTTAATTTCATTTTTCTATGTGTTATTTGTTTTTCTTTTTGAGATATATAAATTTGAGGCCTTCAATGATATTAAAGTAAATGTTTTTTTTTTTTCTCTCCGTTGTAAATGCATCTTTGAAGAAATTTCCAAAAGTTAATTAACAGAAAATCTAACGTATTGACCAGCTTTTTTGCAATTATTTGTCTTTTTTCATCAATAATAAAAAGAAATATCTTTGACTCTTGCGGTAATTGCTGGATTTCCTTAATATGGTGGGGAAAAAACTGCTTTTATGAAAATTATTATATAAGTTTTCATGTAAACATCGCCTGATAAAATACTTTGTTATTTGTAATAGATTTAAAATTTCTTGTCTTAGAATATTTATTACGATATTTAAATATGTACTTAGCAATTCGTAGCAACTCATGCAGCTGGTGAGCATTAGGGTGAAAGTTCAAATGAGACGGCTTTGTTTTAGACATTTGTATTATAAAATCTTTCTCTCAACAAATATTATGCTGGTATTGTTCCCAAAAGCAGCTAATATATATATATTTGCCGTCATTTTACAAAAATTAGTGTTTTACAAATGCAAACAAATAAAATGTATAAAACTTATGAAGTATAAAAAATGTCATTTCGTTTCATAGCAGTAATGAAACTGTCAAATTGTTTTTTAAAAATCTTTGCAATATTTTAACCACATTTTTCTGGATGCGGATCACATTTTCCTCATAAACATAAGAATTTAATTAGAATAGATAGTTATAAAAAATACTTAGTCATGTCTAATGTTCTAAGAAGTACAGTACTCAAATCTATCACCAGTGGTGCACAGTTTGCAAGCAGTTCACATCTGTTCCGGTACATCGATCTAAAATCTTGTCACACGCCTCAAGAATATTAATTTTGATTCAGCGAGCTCTGGCAACACAAAAAACAGAAGAAAAATCTCCAAAAGATTAATAGCGATAACCGTTAACCGCGATAATTTCAAAAACTGCGCGAATGTATCTTTTTCGTTCTTTTTTTTTCCTTTTTCTTCCGCATCTTCTTCCAAATATTTCCTTCCATTCGGTCTCAAAAATGTTCCATCGCAGTAATTATTTATTCAGAATACCTTTAACTTCATTAATTTCGCCTTCTGCTATCTTAAGGCTTCCAAAACGCTGTGTTGTTATCGGCTCTTACGTGGCCAATTTATTTTTGAGAACTTGCGGGATAATTTGATTTTCTGCAAGGGCACGTGGAAAACATTTTCCATAATGCTGGAAGAATATGTTAATCTGGATTTTGTTAATAAAGTCTCGGTGATCGTTCTTGTCTGAAAAGATAAAATTCAACTAATTAACTTGATTCGAAGAAATGCATTGATCGTTCCTCTGCAATCGCAAGCAAAATCATTTGAAAAATAAAAAAAAAAAAATATTTTTCCTGTTTTCTTGATGTTTTGTTATGATGTTATTTTCCTTTTCTATGTCTTATTTGTTTTTCTATCTGAGATACATAATTTGAGGCTCATCGATGATAGTAAAGTAAATGTTTTTTTTAGTCTCGTAAAATGCATATTTGAAGAAATTTCCAAAAGTTAATTAACAGAAAATCTAATGTATCAACCAACTTTATTTTGCAATTATTTTTTTTTCTTTCATCAGTAATAATAAAATCGCAGTGATTTACTCTTGTAAATTTGGAGTCTTTCGCTTGTTTGATTTCAAATTAACTTCATTCGGAAATGAAAAGTATCTTATAAAATCTTTGAAAAATAAAAAAATGCTTAAAAGAAAAATCCTGTTTTCTTGATGTTTTGTTAAAAATTAAAAAATCTGTTTTATGAAAAATTTTTGTTCTGTTTCCATGGAAGCGTCATATGCTTAAATACTTTTTTATTTGTAATTGACATTAATATTTTTCTATGCTGGAATATTTATTACTATATTTACATATGAACTTAGCCAATTAGTAGCAACGTGTGCCGCTGGTGAGCATTAGGGCGGAAGTTCAAATCGATGTCGGCTTGTTGTAGATATTTTTGTATAAAATCTTTCTTATAAAAAGCCTGTTGGTACGCTGCTCCCAGCTAGCTAATATATATATATATGTCGTCATTTTACAAAATTTATTGTTTTGCAAGTACAAACAAATAAAACGTATAAAACTTATGAAGTATAAAGATGTCATTTCGTTTCATAGCGTAATGAAGATGGCAAATTGTTTCGAAAATCTTTGCAGCATTTTAATTCCATTTTTCAGGATTCGAGTCACATTTTCTCATAAACATATGAATTTACTTACAATAGATCGCTGAAAAAAATGCTGAATGTTCTAGGAAGTACAGTACTCAAATCTGTCACCATTGTTGAACAGTTTGCGAGCAGTCCACATCTGTTCCTGGTACATCAATCTAAAATCTTGTCACATGCCTCAAGAATATTAATTTTGATTCCAGCGAGCTCTGACAACACCAAAACAGAAGAAAAATCTCCCCAAGATTAATAGCGATAACCGTTACCCGCGATAATTCAAAAACTGCGGGAATGTATCTTTTCGTTCTTTTCTTTTTTCTTTTCTTCTAAATCTTCTTCCAAAATATTTCCCACCATTCGTTCTCAAAAGTGTTCCATCGCAGTAATTATTTATTCTGAATACCTTTAACTTCATTAATTTCGCCTTCTGATATCCTAAGGTCTCCAAAACGTTGTGTTGTTATCGGCTACGTGGCCAATTTATCTTTGCGAACTTGCGGGATAGTGTGATTTTTCTGCAAGAGGACGTGGAAAACATTTCCATAATGCTGAAAGAATATGTTAATCTGGATTTTGCTAATAAAGCCTCGGTGATCGTTCTTGTCTGGAAAGATAAAATTCAACTAATTAACTTGATTCAAAGAAATGCATTGATCGTTCCTCTGCAATCGCAAGCAAAGTCATAAGTAAAAAAAAACGTTTAGAAGAAAAATATTTTTCTTGTTTTCTGGATGTTTGTTATGATGTTAATTTTCTTTTCTGTGTTTTATTTATATGATAATAAAGTAAATGCTTTTTTGTTCTGTTGTAAATGCATATTTAAAGAAATTTCTAAAATTGTTAAGTATCTCAGTAAATTTTCTCTTGCTGTAATTACTGATTTCTAATCGTATGAGGAAAAACTCTTTTATGAAAATTAGGAACTTAGAACATAGAAAAGTTACGTATCAAGGAATCATCAAAAAAATTTCTTATCAAGAAATCGTGGAAAAAATATTGTCAAGGAATCATAAAAGAATTTCTCATCAAGGAATTATGAGAAAAATGTTTATCAAATCGTGAAAATAAATCATGAAAATTATCTTTGATGTTATCATGAAAATCAAATATGCCAATGAATTTAATATCTGCATGAAAAAAATGAAATTGTGTGAAAATTTATTTATAAAATCTTTCTCTCAACAAATAGTACGTCGGTATCGTGCTCCCAAAACCCTCAGCTAACGTATATATTTGTTGTAATTTTACAAAACTTATTGTTTTTACAAGTGTAAACAATTTAGATTTTTTTAAATGTATTAAAAATAATCTTAAAAAACGATATTACATTATTCACACAAACAGTAAAAGAAATTATAAAAAACACACATGATGATCTCATTTCTTGAAAGTTTATTTGTAAACAAATTATTATTCCAATGTCATTTCCATTGCAAAATTTATACAGAAATATTATAATTTTATTTTTAAAAATTAATTTTTAGAACGTTTCGAACCATAGATTTTTATTAGTCGTTGAAACGTCTGAAAGAATTTAGAATAGCGAAAATTAAAGGCCATAATTATAATTTTGTTGTCCCAATGGCATTGTTACTACAGGATAAAAGTTCTTAATTTTAATATTTGCAAGAAAGTTTTTAAATGTTTTATAAATTAGAAATATAAATTTTCAATTATTCGAATCAAATTTTTGTTAAATTTGAGACATTGGAAATTTTAGAAGAAAGAAAAATAAAGAACCATAATATATGTTTCGAATATTGAAAATAAAACAATTGTTGTCCCAATGGCATTTCTACTACTGGATAAAAGATTTTAATTTTAATCTTTGGAAGATCATTTTTAAATGTTTTAAAAAAAGATTATAATTTTATGTCAAAAATTATTTATTTTTAATCTTGTTTTAAAAAATAGAAAAAGAAAAATATTATAATTATATTATAATCTTGTTTTAGAAATTATTTATTTCAGAATGATTCGAAACATAAATTTTTATTAACCATTGAAACACTGAAAAGGATTTTAAAGCAAGAAAAATAAAGACCATAATATATGTTTGAAATATTGAAAATAGAACAATTGCTGTTCCAATGGCATTTATACTAGAATATAACTACCTGAAGAAAAACTCTTCATTTTAATATTTACAAGAATGATTTGTATCATAAATTTTTGTTAACCATTGAGACACTGGAAAGAATTTAGAAGAAAGAAAAAATGAAGGCCATAATATACGTTTCGAATATTGAAAATAGAACAATTGTTGTTCCAATGGCATTTCTACTACTGGATAAAAGTTCTTGATATTTTTTTACAAGCTTAAAATGTAAATCACATTATTAAGTTAATAAATAAGCAACAAAGAAGCCAAAAAAAAATACTAAAGTGATATATCGTTCGAATTCTAAAGAACTACTTGTCCATTCCAACAAGAACAATTGGCATTCCAATGGCGCGTATTCGTCCGAAAAGTTACGATTGACCGCAAGGATTTCCAGAAAATGAGTGCTCAGGATATCGCTTTAATTAAGCCCAAAGACACTAAAACCGAGCCATAACTTCCCAAATTACTTTCGGAAAATTAAGAACCGGAACTGGCCATTTTGTGCCTTCTCGCTCAAATACGCTTCCGCAGAAATTAAACATTGAAAAGCGAAATGGTCGGAAATTAACGCACGATCGTAACCGTACGTCTTCTGCTAGCGGGCGGTTTTGTTGGCTCAGGAAAGCAGTTATATTTTCTTAGGGTTTCGCTTTGTTGGTCGCAGTTTTGGATCACAGGAAGGCTATTTGACACCAAATGGCTTTTATTGCCATGTGTGCGGATTAAAATAGGGCTGAATTATAACGAAAACTGAGTCATGGGATACTTCTGAAGGGTTCTGTGCAGTTAATTAGTTCGTAAAAGTTGCTGGTTTTGCAAATCGGAATTGATTGGGAGGATATTTGAAAGTGAAATATTTGAATGAATTCCTTTGTTAGTGACAATTATTGTTAATATATGCAAGCGAGAATTTATTTTAGGAACTAAATAGGTTCAATTAATTTAAATTCTATCAGTTTTAATATAGCATGGATTATTAGCATCATTAACAAAATTACTAAACTTTTTAAATATTTATTACTTGTATTTATAGTCATCATTTAAGATAATTTAATTTTTATGAATTTATTTATTCAAAATTTGCAGACATTAATATAATAAATAATAATAAGATTTATAATTGCCCTACACAAAAAAAAAAATACAATTTTTTTTAAAAAAAAAATTTTTAAACACGACTAGCGATAGCAAGCAGATTATGAAATATTTTTTATATTTTTATATTTTTAAATTGCATTTCTAATCCTTCTAATTAAAAAAAAATAAACAATCTTAAATCCTAAATACATATTTTTTTTTTTTTCTTTATCCAACTTTTTTTCAACATAAAAATCTAAACCAATCTCAAGAACCTTTATAGTCTCATAAAAGGAGGAAAGGGAGAGAGCAGCTTTTGTTGTGATGGAACACCCTCAGGTAAAAATCTGATTTGGCTTCATGATGCTAAAGAAGGAGGGCATGCCTTCCGGAAGAACTTTTAGGGCGAACTACACCTCATTCCACTATGTAGTTCGTCTCACGAGGCAAGATGTTGAATATCACAAATGCCATCGAGTCTCCTCGTTTTTTGAAATGGTGTCTACAACAAATTCTCCAGCGACTGAGCCTCCTCTCTAATGCTCACCAGTGGCGCATATTTCCACTCAGACCCAAATCGGGCAAAGTACATATGTAAATACCGTAATAAATATTCCAATAAAAGAAAGATCGAAGTAATTCAAAATAATTAAGTATTTCATCAAAGGATGTTTTCATGAACTTATATAATGGAACAAAGTACTTATATAATAATCTTTATAAACGCAAAATTTTTCCCCATTTAAAAAAAAAAAAAAAAACATGTAGTCCAGTAATTATAGCAAAGAATCTAAATTTACTAAGGTTTTTTTTTATTATTGATGAATGAAAAAAACAAATAATCGTAAAAGAAAATTGGTCAATATATTAGACTTTTCTGTTAATTAACCTTTGGAAATTTCTTCAAATATGCATTTAAGATAGAAAAAAAGTATTTCCTTTATATATATATATACATCAATAAAGGTATCAAATTATGTAACTTAGGAAGAAAAAAATAAAATATAGAAAAGGAAATTAACATCATAACAAAACATCCAGAAAACAGGAAAAATATCATTCTTTTTTAAACATTATTTTTTACTTTTCAAATGACTTTGCTCGCGATTGCAGAGGAACGATCAATGCGTTTCTCCGAATCAAGTTAATTAGTTGAATTTTATCTTTTCAAGACAAGAACGATCACCGAGACTTTATTAGCAAAATCCAGATTAACATATTCTTCCAGCATTATGGAAATGCTTTCCCCGTGCTCTTGCAGAAGAATCAAATTATCCCCCAAAGTTCTCAAAGATAAATTGGCCACGTAAGAGCCGATGACAACACAGCGTTTTGGAGGCCTTGAGACATCAGAAGGCGAAATTAATGAAGTTAAAGGTATTCTGAATAAATAATTACTACGATGGAACACTTTTGAGAACGAATGCAGGGAAATATTTGGAAGAAGATGGCGAAGAAAAGGAAAAAAAAAAAAGAACGAAAAAAGATGCATTCCGCAGTTTTTGAATTATCGCGGTTAACGGTTATCGCTATTAATCTTTGGGAGATTTTCTTATGTACTGGTGTTGCCAGAGCTCGCCGAATCAAAATTAATATTCGTGAGACGTGTGACAAGATTTTAGATCGATGTACCAGAACAGGTGTGGACTGTCGCAAAATGTTCACCACTGGCGACACAATTGAGTACTGTACTTCCTAAAACATTAGACACGACTAAATTTTTTTATAACGATCTATTCTAATTAAATTGATGTTTTTATGAGGAAAATGTGATCCGCATCCTGAAAAGTGGGGTTAAAATACTGCAAAGATTTTTCAAAACAATTTGATCGTTTCATTACGCTATGAAACGAAATAATATTTTTAAACACCATATGTAGATGTTATATATTTTATTTTTTAAAAACTTGAAAAAAACATTAATCTTTGTGCTTTCAAAATAAATTATATATGTATATGTCACCTGAGGTTTGGAGAGCACCTTACCAACTTGATATTTGTCGAGAGAAAGAATTTTAAACAAATGTTCACAAAAATGTTTTTTTAATTCGACTTTTCCTTTAACACCTCCAACTTTTCTTTTCATGACACTTTAAAGACAATTTTTCATGAACTATTTTTAAGATTTAATAAACAATTTTCTCATAATTCCTTGATAAGAAATTTTCCTATGATTCTTTAATAATTAATTTTTTTCCATGATTCCTTGATAAGAAATTGTTCCATGTTCCTTGATAAGAAAATGCATTTTTTAGTATGTATTCCTTGATAAGAAAATTTTTTAAGATTTTCATAAGAAATTTTTTTAAGATTCCTTGAATACATAACTTTTTATCTTTATTCCAAATTCCTAATTTTCTTAAAAGAGTTTTCTTTCCTCCTTCTACAATATTAGAAGCCAATAATTACAGCAAGAGTCAAAATTTTTCAGACACTTTTATATTGATGAAATGTTAAAAAAGACAAAAAAATTGTAAAAGAAATCTGGCCGATAGATTACACTTTCTGTTAATTAATCTTTGGGAATTTCTTCAAATATGCATTTACAACAGAAACAAAACTCCCTTTCCTAACATTTACAATATAGGAAATGCATTCTAATGTATATGTATTGTATATATAACAATACATACTACTTTAGAAAGCATTTACTATATAGTAAATGTTAGGAAAGGGAGGTCAAGAAAACACACCACCTCTGTCCTGTAAATATAATATAACAAGCTACTATTATAACTATGAAATTAAAATGGCAAATTGGTATCTACTGACCAACAGGCTTTTTGACGTCGTGACGTCAGATGTCTACAAGTTTTGACATTTTCTTTGAAGTTTAATACAGTTCACTCAATTTTAAAAAGAAAGACTTTAGAAATTAAGAGATTTTTTTCTTAAATGAAAAATTCTGATATAATTATAATAAGTAAGGTATATCATGTGTGTTAATTTTTGTGATTTGAATGGTATGTCATTTCGTTAATCTATTTAAATTATCTCATCTAAATTTTTGTTTAGTCTTTTTTTTAAGATTTTCCTGTACATCACAAAGAAGTATGTACAGGATATGTGTGTCTTGTATCTTCAGTGTCATTATTCTCTCTCCTCAATATTTCTTCACTAAATTCAATACGTAAATTCAGCAAATCTTTTGGATAATATTTTTGTCTATTTATTTATCAAACCTGAGGTATATATTGAAAAATAACCATATTTAAAAAAAGCCCATATATATATAAAAATAAAAAACTTAATAATTATAATAATAACTTATTGTTATATAACTTGAATATAAGCAAAACAATTTTTTTTATTACATTGAGCTTTTATATATCTTGAAGATTATTTATTTAGCCATGACATTTTAAACTTCGTCTTACTTTTTTTTTATTCTTTAGAAAATTATCAACGAAAAAAAAAATATCACTTATTATTATTAAAATGAGATAATGTTGGTTTTATGCAAACAAATCAATGCTGGTTATGAAATAAAAAGAAAACGGTTTTCTAATAATATTTGTTCAAACTTGCACTTTGGACAAAGAGTAAAAAAAAGCAATTAAATAGCTGTTTTTTTTGCTCTTCCTTCCAGCCATTTGCATGAAATCACTGCTTCGAATCCGCCATTTTTAAAGAACAATATCTACTTTGAAAAAAAAAGAAAATGAAATATCTTGTCATTCACTATAATAGAAAATGACAGAAGCCCTTTGGAGTGTATGTGTATGCGTCTTGTTCATCACACACAAACACACGCCTTTGACAATGCTCGGTTCTCCTCTCATTAAATAACTGCCTTGAGGCATTTATTGTACCCCAGTTTTAAACGTCGAAGCACAGTTTTATTTTAATGGCGACTTTAAAGTTTTCGGTAGAACTATTTGACGATGTTTTTATGATCAAACACTGTTTTTTTTTTTTTGTTTGTTTTTTTACTGCTTTGTTTATTAACGCCCTTCTCGCGTTTTGTTTTCTTTTTGCTTTGCTTTTGAAAACAATCCATGCAGCAGCTCGAACATGATTGGGTCAAAATTTATGCAGATGATATTCATTTCAGTCTTTTGTTTTGTTTACTTTTTTTTTTGCCAGTGTACCGGAAACTTTTTTATGGTCCTGTGATCGTGTGTTCAATGTATTATGAAAGCATCACATGTTCTTTTGATATTTAATTAACTCACGACCTTAATATTAGCGGCAGAGAATTATTGTGGAGCTAAATATGTAAACATTTTTTTTTTTATTGGTTTTTTAAAAAAATGAATTCCATAACATTATATTATTTTTGTATTTTGGAACTTTGTCTTTCATGTTCTGCTCAAAACGAATGCGTTTTTCTGTTTTTGAAGCGAAGTAAAATAAAATAAATTCAAGAACATATTTAAATTATCTTATTTTGCAATTAACTGCAGTTTTTTTTGAGACAAGCAGCAGTATTTCCACTGACATGTTAAAAAAAAAAAATCCAACAACGTATTTTTAGTTAACATATTTAAGACAATTTAAAACCTCAAAATAGTGTATACACTCATTTACATATGACACTAAGTGAGTTAGTTATTATCTTTTCATAGGTAATATTTCTAAACTATGCATTGATATTGAATGTTCAGTTCAATTTTCTATTAATGTTCTGCGCAAATCTAATCTACGCATTCATTCTAATTGAATCTAATCTACCAATTGATTCTAACGTACTCATTAATATTTAATGTTCAATGTTCTATTCTTGTTCTGCGCAAAACTATCGCACTTTTTGTTTGCAAAGTAAAATAAAATAGATTCTAAAAATATTTTTAATTATTATATAATATTTTTTTTTGTAATTATCTGCATTAAAATGCTATTTTGTAATATATTTTGATATGCCAATGATTAAATAAATTATAATATTATAAAGAATTAGAAATAAAGATTTAATTAAATAATAATTAAATTCTAAAATATTATTATATATACAATACACGTTAAATTGTAATATATTATTATATATACAATACATACTGCATTAGAATACATTTCCTGCATTGTAAATGCTAGGAAAGGGAGGCCAGGAAGACCTCAGTCCTGTAAATATAATATAGCAAGCTACTATTATTACTATTAAATTAAAATGGCAAATTGGTATCTACTGGCCAGCATGCTTTTGTCGTCGTGAGGTCAGTTGTCTACAAGTTTTGAAGTGAAATACAGTTCACTCAATTTTAGTTAATGATTCCAAAAAGAAAAGATTTTGAAATTGAAAGAATATTTTTTTTTTTTTTTGAAATGAAAAAAATCTGGTATAATAAGTAAGTTAGATCATGTGTTTTAGTTTTAGCAATTTTAATAGTGTGTCATTTCGTAATTTTTCCAATATCTCATCACAATTTTTGCCTGGTGTGCTTTATTTGAAATTCTTAATGTACACTTTTTCTGTACATCAGAAAGGAAAAAAAAAATCTTTATAAATAACTTCAGTGTGGTTGCTCTCTCCCTTCAAAATTTCCTTCACTAAATTCAGCAAATCATTTGGATAATTATTTGTCTGCTGTTTATTTGGCAAACCTGAAGTGTATATATAGAAAAATACCCATATATATATATACATAAAAATAATTACAATAATAACTTATTGTTATAATGTTTACTGAATATACGTAAAATAATTTTTTAATCAATTGAACTTTTATATATCATGAAGATTATTTATTTATCCATGACATTTTAAACTTACTTTTTGTCGTTCTTTTGTGAATTATCAAAGAAAAAAAAATATCACTTGTTATTATTAAAATGAGATAATGTTGGTTTTTATGCAAACAAATCAATGCTTGTTATGAAATAAAAAAAGAAAACGTTTTTCTAATAATATTTGTTCAAACTTATATTTAAAAAAAAAAAAAAGCAATTAAATAGATTTTTTTTTTTTTTTACTCTTCCTTCCAGCCGTTTGCATGAAAAACACACCTTCGAATCCGCCATTTTTAAAGAACAACGTCTACTTTAAAAAAACTTGTCATTCACTTTTAATAGAAAATGACAGAAGCCCCTTGGAGTGTATGTGTATACGTCTTGTTCATCACACACAAACACACTCCTTTGACAATGCTCGGTTCTCCTCTCATTAAATAACTGCCTTAAGGCATTTATTGTACCCCAGTTTTAAACGTCGAAGCGCAGTTTTATGTAAATGGCGACTTTAAAGTTTTCGGTAGAAATATTTGACGATGTTTTTATGATCAAACACTTTTTTTCTGTTTTTACTGCTTTGTTTATTAACGCACTTCTCGCGTTTTTGTTTTCTTTTTACTTTGCTTTTGAAAAACAATCCATGCAGCAGCTCGAACATGATTGGGTCAAAATTTATGCAGATGATATTCATTTCCAGTCTCTTGTTTTGTTTACTTTTTTTTATTTGCCGTTGTACCGGAAACTTTTTTATGGTCCTGTGATGGTGTGTACAATGTAATATGAAAGCATCACATGTTCTTTTGATATTTAATTAACCCATGACCTTAATATTAGCGGCAGAGAATCATTGTGCAACTAAATATATAAACAAGAATTTTGTGTTTTTTGTTAGCTGATTTATAAAGAAATGACTTACATAGCTTTATATTCTTTTGTGTATTGGAACTTCTTTTTATGTTCTGCTCAAACAGAATGCATTTTTTGGTTTTTTGAAATGAAGTAAAATAAAATAAATTCAAGAACATATTTAAATTATCTTACTTTGCAATTAACTGATGTTTTTGCAGACAAGCAGCAGTATTTTCACTGTCTTTTTTTTTTTTTTAAATATTTAATCTCTATTTAAGATAATTTAAAACTTCAATATAATGTATACACTCAGTTAGATATGAAATCAAATGAATTAATATCTTTTATAGGTAATGTTTCTAATCTACGCATTGATATTGAATGTTCTGTTCGATGTTTTGTTCATGTTTTGGCTTAATACTAATGCCTTTTTTGTTGTGAAACGAAATAAAATAAATTCAGGAACCTATTTAAATCATTTTAGTTTGCAATTAACTGCAGTTATTGAAGATAATCAGCAGTATTTCCGCTTCCTTCTTTTTAAAAAGAAACATTGTATTTCTTAGTTAACATAAAGATATTTAAAACTACAAAATAGTGTATACTCTCATTTAGATATAATATCAAATAAATAGTATATATATTTTCATGGATAATGTTTCTAATTTACATTGATATTGAATAGTTGACGAGTTATTTCCGTACAATATTATCAGAACCTTGCTGTCAACGTAGATTTAAAAATAATTTTCAAATTAGAAGAATAGAAAATATGAAAAAAAAGAAAAGAAAACATGAATATTTATGATTATTCTCAATATAATCAATTTTATTTTAATAACTTCTTATAATTTATAAAAATAATTCTAATAAGATGAATGCAAAAAAAAAAGAAAGCAGTATAAAATAAATACTTAAATTTCTTGATCACATATAATGAATGTAATCGGAAAATGTTATTCTGTATATTATATTGCTAGTTATTTGAATTGTTTTTTTTTACTGACTAAAAACATACTTCTGAGCTAAAAAAACAGTTAAATACAGTTGGAAAGTGATTTGGATTCTGTTATTGTGGTTTTTTCTTGGTATTTGCTGATTTTAAATTGAAAAAGAGACAAAAGAGAATGTAATTCTAAGTGTAGTATTTGATTCCAATCTGAACTTCTTTTTGATGAAGAATAAGTTAAGTTTGATTTCCAATCATATCTTATTTTTTTTTAAATTTAAAAATATATTTTTCGGATTAAAAAGGCTTTTTGATATTTTTCTATTAGCCCTTTGAAATTTTTAGTTCAATTTTCTTATATGCAGATTGTATTATATTACATATTTTATCCTAATACAGATTTTGTGAGATTTTGTGAATTTATTAAAATTAAATTGAAAATGCTTTAACTTCTATTCAAATGTAGTTAAAAAATTATGATTTGATGTATATGCCGTTTTTCGAGATTTTAAAGATAAAAGAATATTTATATATTAAATTAGTGTTCTTAAAGAATTTTTTTTAAAGTTTTTTTTTAATTTACTGGGAAATATCTAGCATTAACATAAAAACTAAATTAGAATATTCAATGATATTTGAAAATTCAGGCCTTATTTCATCAGCGTATTTAATGATTTGCATCAGATAAAAAAAAAATTTAAAACATGTAAAGAGTAAATCATTAAAAAGTATAAATAATTAATGAAGAAAACAATAAAGAAAAAAACACGATATATTTGCTTTATTTTATTTTTTTTTTTTTTTTTGTTTATTTATCTTAGCTCTTAAATACCTTTATGAAAATAGAGGAAATTATAAATCATTTTAAAAATCCTTTTAAAAATAAAATGAAAAAAAAAGTTTGAGATTATATGCATTTAATATGTTTCTCAATTATTTCAAATGTTGTATACGTATAATTAAAATTTATTTTTTTTCAAACTAAATTTCTTTTTATTTATATTTATTTTTCATTTTGCTGTAAATAGATTTTCAAATGTTTGTGTTTGTTATTTATTTCGTGAATCTTTTGATACTGTTGTGATCAATTAGAAAGAGATACAATGAATTCATATTTTTTAAATATAGAATTCACTATTAATTTACATTTTTTTGACCGAACACTTGAAGTCCATAATATGTCCCAAGACCACTATGGAATGTCATTGTGGCAAGGTGTTGAGTATTAAAATTGTAAAAATCACCATTTAAATAAACAACGTATTTTAATATAAATATAAATTATAACCCGTCTTGTTTAATATATTATATTTTAAAATTAAAATTAAATAGAAGTTACAAAAGAACTAGTTCAAGGTTTCAATATTTCTCGAAAATAAATAGAAAACAACTCACTTTTTTTGCTCCTTATATTCATTAAGTATTATACATTTAAGTATTCATCATTCTTGGAAATAAAGCATTTATAAATAAATTCTTCATTTAATATCTCACTTCGACTTTCCCATTTCAATTTTTAACAATTTCATTCATTTTTCATTCCTTTATATTTTAAAACATATTCTATTTCACAATATTGAATTTAAAAACACAAGCATGAAAAAAAAAACGTGTTTGATTTTTATCAATAGTTACAAAAAGGTATTGTTATAAAAATACATTGAATAAAAATATCAATGTTCTGCAACAATTTTTAAAATAGTATAACAATATAAAGCCTTTTATAACATTGCAATGCATTGTTATAACTACGTAAAAATTATAGTTTTTTAATTTATTTAAAAATAATTAATTTTAATTTGTTCATAATTTTTATTTATTTAAAACAAAATTTTAAATGAACAGAAAAAATATATAAAAAAACGAAGATATATCAATTTAACAGTAGAATATTTATAAAAACAAATAAAAATCACTTTTATAAATGACTGATTAAATAAAAAAAAAATCTACATTACATATAAAAAAAAAATGAAATTTTATATGTAATGCAGATTCAGAATACTTAATTTCATTCAAGTTGAATTTGATTTAAAAAAATGTTAATATAAACAGATAATTCCTGAAGAATTTTAAAATAGCAATTTTATACTGAAAATGTTTAGTTTAAATTGTAGAATTAGAAAAGAACTAATTAGAATTTTTTCTTAATTTTCTTTAGAATTTTTTTTTTTAAATGAACAGAAAATATATTGAAAAGGGAGATCACTTGCCAGTGAAACTTGTAGAATATTTATAAATCAAACAGAAATTATTCTTTACTAATAAGTTAAATATAAAGAATCTTCTACTTTCATTCATTTAGATGTAACTTTTTGATTCATAATGTATAATTTTATTTTTTAAGGTGTGTTTGATTTTAAGCAACATCTGATAAAAACAAGATTTCTGAACAATTTTTAAAAGAGCAATTTTGCGTTAAAAAAAACTATTTTTTTAATTTAATTAGAAAATAACTAATTAGAATTTTTTTAAAGGAACAGAATGTATGTAAAAGCACGAACACTTACTTAAACTTGAGTTAAATTTGCAGATTATTTATAAATCAAGCAAAAGTTATTCTTTACCAATAGATGAAATATAAATAATCGCCTGCTTTTATTCATTTAAATATAATGTAGATTCAGAATGTTTAATTTTATAAAAGATGAGTTTGATTTCAAAACTTCTAATAAAAACCATTGATTCCTAAAGAATTTTTAAAAGTACAATTTTAAATTGTAGAAATACTGTTTTAATTTAGAAAATAACTAATTAGAATTAAATTTTTCGTATTTTTAATTAGAAATTTTTAAAGAACTGGAAAATATATTAAAAATTGATCAATTACCAGTTAAACTTACAGAATATTTATAAATCAAGCAAAAACTATTTTTTATTAATTTATTATATATAAAGAATCTTCTTTCATTCATTTAGATGCAATGTACATTCAGAATGTTTAATTTTATTTTAAGGTGAGTTTGATTTAAAAAAAAAAACTTTTAATAAAAACGGACGATTCCTAAAAATTTTTAAAAGAGCAATTTTACATTAAAAAATATAGTTTAATTGAATTAGAAATAACTAATTAGAATTTCGTAATTTTTTATTAGAAAAAATTTTTAAAGGAACAGAAAATATATTAAAAGACGATCACTAACCAGTTAAACTTACAGAATATTTATAAATCAAACAAAAATTATTTTTTATTAATACATTATATACAAAGTAAGTCTATTTTCATTCATTTAGATGTAATGTAGATTCCGAATGTTTAATTTTCTTTTAAAAGGTAAATTTGATTTTAAAAACTTCAAATAAAAAGACGATTCCTGACAAAAAGTTTAAATTGAAAAAGTACTATTTTAATTAAATTAGAAAAGAATTAATTAGAATTCATTTCTAATATTTTAATATAATTTTTTTTTAAAAGAATAGAAAATACATATTGAAAGATGATCACTTTTCCAGTTAAATTTTCAGATTATTTATAAATTAACAAAAATTATTTCTTTAGTTATAAAAATTATGTATAAAGAATCGTCTGCTTTCATTTTTTTAGATGTCATGTTGATTCAGAATACTTAATTTTATTTTAAGTTGAATTTGATTCAAAAAATATGCTAATATAAACAGACAATTCCTTAGGAAATTTTAAAAGAGCAATTTATAATAAAAGTATAGTTTTAATTGAATTACAAAAAAGAACTAATTATAATTTTTCATAATTTTTTTTTTATTAGAAATTTTTTTTTTTATTTTTAACAAATAATCATATTACTTAATTATAATTTCTTAAAGGAACATAAAACATACTGAAAGACAATCACTTATCAGTTAAACTAGTAGAATATTTATAAAAACAAATAAAAATTTACTTATAAACGATTTATAAACACCGTTTGCACGTTCAGACGTTCAACAATTATCTCTTAAAAATGTGTTAAAAGGGGACAATTTTTCGATCATGAATGCATTTTACACGTCTTACTTTTAAGCAAACAAAAGCATGCAACAAATATATTACGAATTTAATTTAATAATTCATTGAAAGTCAAAAGCACACTGCAAAAAGTTTTCCCAACACAAAATTTTAATTTCGGACAGGCAATTTTCGTTCACGTAATGTCCAGTGGGACGAAGGGGTGGGAAGGAGCAGGAGGTGGTTAAAAATTCCAAGGTCTTAACTATCCCGAGGCATTTTTAAAATTTGGGTCACCTCTCACATTTTCTTCCCTTACTTAGTAATTTTCTCATTAGCGACTTAACGTTCCTTTCACAAATTTTTGAAAAACCAAACAAATAAAATGGGGGAGCAATTACTGGCAGAGCGATTGAGTTTTTCATAGCAACCCTGTTTGTTTGCAAAGTGTGCTGCTCCTAGCTGTTAACTGCAAGATTGGAGAAAAAAATTAGTTAATTACAGCCCATTCCAACGAAATAAGCTGAGAAGGGGGTGATAATCCACTTTGGGCTAGTTTGAAAACCGACTGCATTCTTGTCTAATTTCCTTCATTAAAAGTAATAAGAAGATTACAATGCGTTATTGTTTACTCAGAAATTATATTCTCTTTCGAATTTAATGGATTTTTCAATGCGAAAGGTTGTCGCATTGAATTTATTGTTTTTAAGGAATGCAAATAAAAGAAATCCATTGTAAAATGGTGAGGTACTAACTAAATATGTATATTTGTGTAATTAAGACTTGCATTAAGTTAAGTCGTAATGAACAATACTACTTGGCTTGACGTTTGTTTTTCATTAGCTAATAAAAACAAAACTGTTTTCCTAACAAATAGATCAAAAGATGCCATTAAAAAAATACATAAATCTATTCATTTGCTGTGTTTTTTGGAAGATTGTTTTATTAAATTAATGTGTATCGTTTTTTATACTTGATATTAATATTTGTTTATGATCAGAAAAAGAATGTTTGATAGATGTTTACGGTTTAAATTTATTTTAATTATTCTCGTTATGGGGTTGTGATAAGAAAGAATGAAGAAATTTAGTTCTTCTGTAGTTTAAAGATTTTTTGTTAATATCTCAACATGCAACAACATGCTTTTTAAATGTTATTTTATTAAATTGATATGTTATATATTTCCTACCTTATATTATTATATTGATTCCGGTGAGTAAAGTATGTCTGATATATGTTTAAGGTTTAAATTTGTTTTAATTATTTTCGTTATTGAATTGAGACAAGCAACGAAAAAGGATGGAGAATTTTATTTCTCTTAAAGTTTTAATATTTTTGCTATTATCTTAAAGAGATGGAACATTGTTGTACAAAGATGGGGGTTTTTTTCAAGAAAATTTTAAATGTAGAAATACACATATAAAAATTTAAAAAACCTTTGAAATATGGAATTTATTTTAAGAATTGAGGTACAATTTCTTCTAATTTTGTTGTAGCTTACATCAATTCATGTGTAGAAAGAATGCTTATTATATGTGAATATAATTGGCTGCATATATAAAATTCAATACGTTTAAGATGTAAAAAAAGGAAAATAGCGTATATAATAATTATCCATTGGAATAATAATAATAATCATAATGAAAATTTTGAATTTATTTCAAGAATAATAGTAAAAAAAATCTTCTACTTTGTTGTGGTTTCTATCAATTGAGGTGTAGAAAAAAATGTCTATTGTGCATAAATATAAATGGCTGCATATATAAAAATACAGTTCATTTTAGATTTAAAAAAAATTTGTTTAATAATAAAATAAAATTAACAATAGCAATGTAGAATGGTATAATGCCGGCATTTATAAAATTAAAAGAAATAATTTTAAATAATAATTTTGTTTGAATAAAAATCTTGAAAAAATAATTTGAAACACAGAATAGATTAAAAAATATTTGATTATATAAATTAAAATTGAGATGTTATTTAAAAAGAAATAATAAGATATTATGATTACATTGTCTAAAAATTTTCACTATTTCAATTTTTTTTTAAATTACAATTTTTTAAATTTCCTTTAGTGAGTGATTTTTTTTTTTAATTAAACACATTCCAAAAGTCCATAAAGTAAAGAAAATATTAATTAAAAACATTTAAAAAATTTATTTTATGCTGAAAACTTTATTCTTAAAATTATTTTGAGATCCATTACAGACATATTCATGATTAAGTTTTGTTTAAATTAAAATATCAAAAAAATTTTGTTAAAATTTATTTCCCAAAAAAATATGAAAATAATTTTAATATTAAAAAAATAGCAAATATTAAGCAAATTATATATACTTTTTTTTATTTTTATACTTTTATCTTCAAAATATTTTTCATAAAAGTAATTCTCATATCTATGAAAATTAAATTAATTTAAAAGGAAATATTTCATTTAGTATAATCGCATTTTTGCACTTTAAAAAATAAGATTTCATTTTAAAAAGTAAAATTTATTTTTATTTTTACATTTTATTAATTTTTTACAATTATCCAGTTCTATCAAACTATGAAAAATTGCTATCAGTTAAGTAAAAACCTTTGAGAAATAGAAATAAATCTTTCAAAAACCATTCAACAATTTCTCCAAAAACGTATATTACTTCTACGCCGAGATTCTGATTATTACTTTTGTTATGTGCCTGGTATGAGTGCTAGTTATTTTTTTTGCAAAATGAATTTGGGAAAAGTTTGAATGAAAAAGAAATTCCACAACCCATAGTGAATCTTATTTTGTCTTGTTTATTTTCCGAAATATAGCGATTCTTGCTCTAATATATCTGGCCTTCTTCGCATTAGGTTTTCAATCAAAGTGAATCAGTTCTGTGCCGAGTTAGGGGAAGTGGGTATGGAGAATTTGGGAAGTTTTCCATGTTTTCCAAAAGCAAAACCTGTTTCGATCATAACTTCATGTCAGCACCAAGATGTGGAGGATGGGTTTATGGTGAAACAGAGGGAAGGGCATTCCATCATGCTGTCATGGGTTTAAAATTCGAAGTAGAAAATTTTTCCAATTATTGGGCCACCGCTGGAAATTCCGAACATTTATCAAGGTCGAAGGTAAAGGCGTCGAAAAGAAAAGTAATTACTGCATTGAAAAAGATGGACTGTTCAGGGTGCATGTACTGCAAGAGTGTGGAGATTATCAATGCATCATTTTTGTGTTCCTCTGGTTCAAAGAGTGATACGATGAATGCCAGTTAACTAATGGAGCAAGTGTTCGTGATAATTTATTGCCGTCATTCCATGGTGTTTTATGTTGCTGATAGTATTTCAAGCATGCGCATCATTATAATTGAAAATGCTCCTTGTTATCCGACAATTATGAAATAACTGTTGTATAATATAGCGTAAATTGAAATTTATACCTTGTTAGTTAATAAAAATTATCATAAATGCAGAGTTATTCGTCATTAAAACGGCATATAAGTAACAGTATTGCCATCCATGCTATACATCATTCATATTTTCCAGCCGTCATTTGCATACCCCAACTAGAATTCATTTGTGTCAATTCTTAACTCTTTCTTGAGCAAATAGGGATGGACTTTCCTTCCCTACAGATTTATCATGCCCTAATCAATTTTCGATTCAGCATTGTTTGTATCATAGTAGCATTGTCATCCATGCTATACATCATCTATATTTTTCAGCCCTCATTTGAATACCCCCATTTCGAATTCATTTGAGTTAAATTCTTAACTTCGTTCTCGAGCGCATATGATGGGAAATCCAGTCATATGGATTTATCATGCCCGTATCACTTTTCTATTCAGCATTATTTGTCGAGTTTTGAACCAAACTTCCTTAGTTCAAAAGCCAAATGCTCAACTAATCAACTCATTCCGAAATTATTAGTTAAAATAATGCATTTATATCTTTTATATTGATCTCATTTCATACTTATCTAATTTATCTTATTTTAATATTTACATTTATTTATTTTTCATTGCATTTTTATCTTATGCCATATAATTGAAACAAGAATCTATGAAATGATCTTCGAATTGTGTAATTGACAGCAATACTCCTTCCTTTTTGTTAAAAATAACATAAATCAAGGATATATTTATTGCTTTACGCACTATTTATAAAGCTTCAATTCACAATAAATTTCATTTTTATCAATAGTTAAAAATAAAATTGATCAATTAAATATGTGCTCTTTTAAGCCATTATTGATATTTTATTTATTGAGAAGGATAACTAATACAAAATATCGTACTTCAGCAAAATTTTGAAATAAATCATTAATTCTCTTCAAAATATAATATTTGCCTCAGAAGCATTTTTTTTTTTTTTTTTTTTTACTTTTTATTTGGTAAAACTTTTTTTTCTTTCATAGTGGTGAGATATTTTAAAAGCTATTTTCGTCAAAGCTGCGATGATTCAGCATAATAAAGTTATAAGAAAATATAAGGAAATAATAAAGTAAAGAAAGTAATAAGGAAAATAAATAAATGGAAAGGAAATTGTGCAATATAGCAAAATTATTTGTATTTTAATTTTTGAGAAGCATTACCAGTTTTTTTTTTTTTTATATTAATTTTGTCATCTTTATGTTCTTAAAGAATAAAAATGCTTAGATTAATGCGTTTACAATATAACTTGGAGCAGAGCTCGAAGCAATATATTTATTAGAAATTATTAAATTAGTTATCTAATTTATGCATTTAAAAAGCTTTCAAAAGGAGAAAAAATTGAAGAAAAACAATTACCTCACTCCCTACCCCCTTTCCGAAAAAAAAGGCACTTTCAATTTGTTCCCAAAAACCAACCCCACTTAAAACGAAATTTCCACTGTTTCAAACCCATTACGCCAAAAATTCCAGCCAAGGCACTGAAAAGAGAAATGCACTTATACTGTTATCAGTCGCCTTTGAATTATGTGATGGCAGCTCAGCCAATCCGCGGCAGAGAATGCGTCCATTAACATGGCATCGTCAACCAAATTGTTTTTAAAGAGTGGGCACAATCACCAGGCTCATGAAAAAGCTATTCCCTCATACTTAATCACGTTTTCCTTGAGACCCGGGAACTATTACTTAGGACACGATGTTAAACCGTTTGTCGGCCCGAGCCTTTCAACGATTCGCCTTCCACCAGGACTGCGGACCTATTGTCCGTGTCGTTTCCATTCAGATAACCTACTTTCTGAAATCGGCCTTCGGAATGGCTGCTCGCTGGAGAGAGGGGGTGAGGGTAGGTCATGTAGAACAAGTAGCTACTGACTTGTTATCTAAAGAAATCTATTGAGTCGTTTTCTTTCGAACTAAAATTCTTAGTGCATTACAAACATGGAATATAGAGCTCACAAAATGAGCAACTTCATGTACAGTTTTTAATTTACTGTAAAATAATTAGAAAATATGCACATTTAGTGTGTAATTTACTTATCAAATTAGCATTACTAACTCTTAAAAAATAAACCTCAACAGATTAAAAGTGTGGAAAATTACAGCCTAGATTTAAGAAATTATCTTATGAATTTCTTAATTAAATTAAAATAGTTTTTATTGCCACTAAAGTTTCCTGCCACCAATGGCGGCCGATTATAAGAAAAGGAAAAGCGATTGGCGTCAATAGTTAATTTACTGTAAAAAATGTTAGAAAATATACGAATTTAGTGTTTAATTTACTTTTCAAATTAGCATCACTAATTCTTAAAAATAAAATGCCAACAGATTAAATTGAAAAAAAATAAAAAAAAAAAAAAGGAATTTTCGGATAAGAAAGATGGTTTTATTTAAGTTACTAATTATTTATTTAAATTTTTATTTATCTTAATTATTTATTTAAATCTGCTAGTATTATTTCTCCTCATAATATATTGTTCGAAGAATCTCTAATTAGAATCTATTATTTGAATCTATTATTACAGAAGAATCTATTATTAGAATATATTACTGCGGAAAAATTATTTGTTTGAAATCTCAAACTTTAATTCAGTTGTTTTTCGAGTAACTTTATTTTCATTTGGCTGCCAATCCTGAATAAATACAGCTAGGATTTTGTAAACAAACAAAATCAAACCGGACAAATTTATGTGTTCCTCTAATTTAAAAATGAATTCCTTGTTTAATCCTACTTGAGTCGTTAACACTATACATTAAAACAAAGAATTTTGGCAAATGGGTAAGTTTTACAGACTCTGACATACCATATTGATCTTCTTAAATATGTTCATTAAATATAATTAGTTATAAAAAAATTCCTCAATAAATTTATTTCATGTTACATTAAACTAGATCAGTGTTCCATTACTCTAAGAATGAAATTGTTTTCCAATGAAACTATTAGAGAGTTTAAACGAAAGTTCATAAACACCTCCATGCTTGTTGTCCAATTCAGAGTGACAATAATACTTCAGTAGTAAACACATTTGTACTTCGCAATATAAAACTCCTTAATGATATCTGACAACTCAGGGAATTAGCTCTTTTCTGCTGGAATCTAATAGGAGTTTCTGGTATACGGATAAAAAAAATCTCTTTTGGATGTGATTTTTTCTATTTCTGTTTCTATTTAAAAAATCTCTTTTCTTGGATTTAAATTCCCGTTTTCAGGAATTTGTTTCAATGAGAACATGGAAAAGATGGCGGGCAGTGGCAGTGTTTAAGAACTAAATTTTTATCTGCATTTTATAAGTAATATCAGTAGAAACGTAAACTTCCTCCAGCTAAAAAATTGTATTTTTTATTGTCGAACTGATAAAAATTTTAATTTACTGTTGATTTCTCATGTATTAGAATATAATAGATGAAGAAATCTTAGAAAAATATTTTTACAGACAATATTTAATAAACATCCAAAGAATCAGTGGGAAATAGGAAAAAATATTAAGAAAAAGAACTAAAAACTTATCGAATTATATGCTATATTTTTATGTTTCAATAATTTCTGATAATTTTGTCCATTGCGTTACACATTATTAACATATAATGTAATTTCACTTATATGTATATATACAAGGTGATTATAAAAAATACTTTACGATATACGAGTCCCTAGCTATCATTCCATTCCCAGAAACTGAAATAAATTTTGGTTTAAAGTATTTTGGGGTATGTGCTAAGAATCAAATGAAAAAAACAGTTAAAATTTAATAGTTACTGTTACAGTGACACGATTTTGAAAATTTCAAGTCTCAATATCCACGCAAAATTTCGAAAGGGAACATAAAAGAAGAAAGATCCAACACTGTTAATAATTGCTTTTTATTCATTTCAATAACACGATAATGACCCTCTGAACAAACGTTAAAATGTAATGGAACAAAAGACCTATGTTTGGGAACACATAGAACTTATTTCGAATATCTACAACACATGATACTTATTATCCAAACTAAACAGAAATGCACAAATGGCTCCTGCCTTTTTATTCAACTTTTTACGCCAATTCGCTTTTGGGAAAACCGAGATCTTACGTGTGGCAACTGGCATTAATTCTGAGTTATGTTTAACAAACTGTTTACAAGAACCCATTGAAAAGATGAAGAACGTTTAAATCAATGCTATTCTTCGGAGTGAATTCAAATATTTGGTACCTTATCTCAAGCAATCCTTTGTGTATTGAACATGGGAGCTGTTAACGGTTTCAACAATGCCAATCGTCTAGAGAACATCTACTTTTGATCTAAATATCTAATATCTACTATATAAAGTTGGTCAAACACGAACAGCTCCTTAAGTCAGAAGCTGGTATTTGTACGTTTATGTTTTATCTTTCTTTAGTCTGGTTTTCTCAAGAAGATTAAACATTTCTCCTCAAGGACAGCGTGTATCAGTGGAAGAACATCGACAATAATGTTTGCTTTTAGCGAATATCAGTGGTTTAATTAATCAAAAGTTGTTGCTTTTTATCTTAAGTTAAACAACCTTGACTCAACTTCAAACATTAGTTTAGCACAGCATTGTAAACAATGGTTTAGTTTGAGAGTTTATGATAATGAGTAGAAATCTGTCAGGGATATTATTAATAGGACTATTTAAGAATTTGAGTCAAATTTTACCATATTGTATTTGTATGGAATTTACTTTTAGTGAACAATTGTTTTACATTATAAAAGGAAGAACTTTGGTGGAAAAAAATTAATAAAACACTAGAGTACTGCTATTTTTCTTATTTTTGTTTGAAACCTATTTTTTGATATTGTAAATAATAACAGAAAATTACTGCAAATTCAAAAAGGCAAAAAATAATCACATCTTCAATAATTTCAAAACTTTATAAGGCAAAATAATAATAACAATAATAATAGTTGTCTTTAACTGTTATCTTATGTAAAATATTATTAGTTTAGTCATTTTTCTTAAATAACGGAGTTTGCATATATTTATAGTATATATGCCAAAATAAATGCATACTATGTTTCTTAAGGAAGTTGTTTTTTTCGAATATTTTTTAACTAATTGGGAGTTTCTTATTGATCTAAAATTTTTTTATTAAAAAGTTATCTAAATTTTTTATTAAGTTTATCTAAAAACGATATTCTACCGATTGATATAAATAATAATATAATTAAACGCCGTGCCATATTATAATATGAGTAAACTTCAAACCTGAGTAGAATATATAAAAAATACCAATATATATTTAATAGTCCGTATATATATATAAATAAGTAGAAAAATATTATTATAATAATAACGTATTGTTATATAATAGTGTTTACTGAATGTACGTAAAATAATTTTTTATTTAATTAAACTTTTATATACCCTGAAGATTATTTATTTAGCCATGGCGTTTTAAACGTCCCCTTACTTATTTTTTATCTTTCTTTTGTGAATTATCAACAAAAAAAAAAAAATATCACTTATTATTATTAAAATGAGATAATGTTGGTTTTTATGCAAACAAATCAATGCTTGTTATGAAATAAAAAAAAGGAAGCGCTTTTCTAATAATATTTGTTCAAACATATATTTAAAAAAAATAACAATTCAATAGTTTTTTTACTCTTTCTTCCAACCATTTGCATGAAATCATAGCTTCAATTCGTCATTTTTAAAAAACAACGTCTACTTTAAAAAAAAAGAAAAAAAGAAAAAAAACTTGTCATTCACTTTAATAGAAAATGACAGAAGCCCTTTGGAGTGTATTTGTATGCGTTTTGTTCATCACACACACAAACACACGCTTTCGACAATGTCTCGGTTCTCCTCTCATTAAATAACTGCCTTAAGACATTTATTGTACTCCAGTTTTAAACGTCGAAGCACAGTTTTATGTAAATGGCGACTTTAAAGTTTTCGGTAGAACTATTGACGATGTTTTTATGATCAAAGACTGTTTTTTTTTTGTTTTTTTTTTACTGCTTTGTTTATTGAGGCACTTCTCGCGTTTTGTTTTGTTTTTTTGTTTTGCTTTTGAAAACAATCCATGCAGCAGCAGGAACATGATTGGGTCAAAATTCATGCAGATCATTTTCATTTCCAGTCTTTTGTTTTGTTTATTTTTTTTTTTGGCCGGCGCACCGGAAACTTTTTTTATGGCCCTTTTGTCGTGTGTTCGATGTATTATGAAAGCATCACATGTTCTTTTGATATTTAATTAACCCGTGACCTTAATATTAGCGGCAGAGAATCATTGTGGAACTAAATATGTAAACAAGATTTTTGGATTTTGAAATGAATTACATAACTTCATATTCTTTTGTATTTTGGAACTATTTTTTTCATGTTCTGCTCAAAACGAATACTTTTTGTTTTTGAAACGAAACGAAACGAAGTAAAATAAAATCAATTCAAGGAAATATTTAAATTATCTGATTTTGCAATTAACTGCAGTTTTAGTAGACAAGCAGCAGTATTACCGCTGCCTTGCTTTTAAAAGACAAACATTGTATTTCTTAGTTAAAATATTTAAGATAATTTAAAACTACAAAATAGGGTATGCAGTCTGTTAGAAATGAAATTAAATGAATTAATTATTATCTTTTCAGGGGTAATGTTTCTAATCTACGCATTGGTATTGATTATTCTGTTCAATGTTCTATTCGTGCTCTGAGCCAAATTAATGCATTTTGTTTTTGTGGAAGGAAATAAAATGAATTCAAGAACATATTTGAATTATATTATTTTGCAATTTACTGAAGGTTTTTGTAGAGAAGCAGTATTATTTCCACTGCCTTCTTTTAAAAAGAAACTAACATTTTATTTCTAAGTTAACATAAACATAATTTTAAACTACAAAATTGTGTATACAATCATTTAGATATGAAATCAAATGAATAATGTATATGTATCTTTTCATGGATAATGTTTCTATTCTACACATTGATATTGAATAATTTACGAGATATTTCCGTAAAATATTACCAGAACAATGTTGTTTAAGTAAGTTTAAAATAATTTTCAAATTATAAGAATCGAAAATATGCAAAGAAAAGAAAATTATTTTATGAAGTTACGTCTACATGAATGTTTATGAATCTACTCAATATAATCAATTATATTTTAATATCTTATTATAAATTAGTAAAATATTTCTAATAAGATGAATGCAGAAAAAAAAAGTAAAGTAAGAGCATAAAATATTTATTAATCACCTACTACTGTGTCCAAAATGCAAGACCGATTTTCAATTTAAAATTCCCAGGTCTGTAGAATTTCAAATTGTTTCTTTTTAAGGTTACTGGCACTGACCTTGACATCTGTGTGAAATTTGACGTCGAAATATTCATTCGTGTTGGAGTTACAGTTGGCTTTCTGAGACGCTAAAACTGACTCCGGCAATTTTTGAAATGTCTAAATTAATTGGGCAAAGAACTTGCATTAAATTTTATTTGCAGAAACGTATAGAATGTTGCAAAAGGCACTCGGTGAAACGTTCGTTTGAAAAGGAACGTTTAGAAGTGGTATAAACAGTTCAAAGAAGGCAGAGAACGCGTTGAAGACAAAGAGCCGTCTGGTCGAACCTCAACCGACGAAGCTCACGTCCAAAAAAGTAAAGATTTGGTGCTTGCACACCGTGCATTTACAACTAGAGAACTTGCTGATGATGTTGGAATTTCAAAAGGATCTGTCAATTCCATATGGGCCTCTAACGCGTCAAATCTCGATTGGTTCCGAAAACACTTAAAGCGCCAGCTCACACTTCATTGATTCTTCGTGACTTTTTCGTTAAAAATTAAACCCATATCGTTCCACAACCACCGTATTCACACCGTGCAACTTCAGGCTATTCCTTAAACTCAAAAGACCACTCAGGGGACACCGTTTTGGTCAATTGCAGAGATTCAAAGCGAATCGCCGCGCGCTTTGAAAGGCCATCCCTGCAGATGACATTGAAGCATGCATTGAGGATTGGAAAAAAAAAGTTGGCATAAGTGCATTGTGTCCGGAAAGGATTACTTTGAAGGCGACGAAATAAATTTGGAAGAATGAATAAAGAGTTTTTGAAAAAAAATAATAGGTCTTACTTTTTGGGCACAGTAGTATAATGAATATAATCGGAAATTTTTATTATATTGCTAGTTACTGGAATCATTCATTTCTAAAAAAAAAAAAAAAATCCAACCTCTGAGCTAAAAAGCAGTCAAATACTTTTGGAAAATGATTTGGATTTTGTTATTGTGGTTTTTCTTGGTATTTGCTGATTTGAAATTGAAAAAGAAACAAAGGAGAAGGAGGCAGTATTCGATTCCAAACTTAATTCCTTTTTGATTAAGAATGAGTTAAGATTGATTTCCAATCTTTTACTTATTTTTAAATAAAAAAAAATGTAATTTTCTTTTTAAATTAAAAGGAATTTTGTTATTTTTTTTTTATTAGCTGGGTGAAATTTTTTAATTTAATTTTCTTATATGCAGATTGTATTATATTACATAATTTAGCATAATACAGATTTTGTAAGGTTGTTTAAAATTAAATTGGAAATGCTTTTGCTTCTAATCAAATGTAGTTAAAAATTATGATTTGATGTGTATGCTATTTTAAATATTTTAAAGATAACAAAAAAATGTCAATTAGTAAGTTTTTGTCTAATTTTTGTAGAATCGATCCTTTTTAAAATAAATATTTTCACAATTTGAGACACACATACGTAAATCAAAGCATACGCGCACATTTTATAAATATCATTACTTGTACATACACATAGCAGACAAGTATATGTAAAGGAAGCATTACACAAAATGGAAGAATGTATGGCTGATACTGCTCAAAATGTTCCCTATTAGGAGCAGCATACAATTTAGTGCGCAGCAGTGCTGAACAGTGAACGCATAAGATCATAGCTGGTGAATTTCTGCGAAAAGCAAGGATAATAAGCAATTTCAGATCAGTCAGAGAAATTGGATCAGCCCCATAGATCTGTTCTTTCGTATAATTTAAGAGGTAAAAATGCCTGGAATTAAGTCCAATGAACTCAGGGTAGTCGTGAAGAGTGGCCACTATCTGATAATCAAGGACTGTCTAAGTAGATAAGCAAGGATGGTTGCTATATGTGGAGGGGTCCCATCACGTTGGAACCACGCACTACATGCATCTCGGAGAAACATCTGCTCATATAAGTCATATGTCCTTTAACATGTGTAGGTAGCGAACTGCCGTTAATGTTCCATCGTAGAAAATGATTCTAACAATATGGGCTACATATTAACCATACTAACGTTCTTTGATCTGCGTACTTGGTATTGTGTGAATCTGATATGTTTTTTTTCAGCCTAGTAATACACATTGTAGATGCTGAATATGCCGTGTGAACAGCGACTCGTGTCCATAATATGTCTCAAAACAATGATGATTGTTCATGATGGCAAGATGTTGATCATAAAATTGCAAAAATGACGATCTAACTAAACAATGTATTTTTTATAAATACAAATTATAACCAGTTTTGTTTAATACCTTATATTATCTCTTAAAAATTAAAATAGATGCTAAAAAATACCTAGTTCAGGGTTTTAATATTTCTCAAAAAAGTAATAGAAAAAAAAAAACCCTCTTATGTTCATTTAAGTATTATTTAGTCATTCTGGGAAATAAAACATTTATAAATAAATACATTTAATATCTCACTTCGACTTTCCTTTTCCGATTTTTCAATGTTTTCATTCATTCGTTCATTTATTTTTTTAAAACATATTCTATTTCACAACATAAAATTTAAAAAAAAAAAGCATGGAAAAACGTGTATTGATTTTTTTTTATCAAGTAGTAACAAAAAGCTATTGTTGTAAAAATACATTGTTACAAAATATTAATATTTTTATTCATTTTTTTAAAAACTTGTAACAATATAAAGCCTTTTTTTATAACATTGCAATGCATTGTTATAACTACGTTAAAATTTCAGGTTTTTTTTATTAAAAAATAATTAATTGTAATTGGTTTGCACTTTTTTTATTAAAACTAAATTTTAAATGAGAAGAAAAGATATTAAAAGACGAAGATATGCAGTGTAAAAGTAGAATATTTATAAAAACAAGTAAAAATCATTTTTATAAATAACTGATTAGTTACAAAAATTGTCTGCTTTCATTCATTTAGATGTAATGTAGATTCAGATTGTTTAATTTTATTTTAAAAGGTGAGTTTAATTTTAAAAAGCTTCTAATAAAAACAGACAATTCCTGCAGAATTTTAAAAACCAATTTACATTGAAAAAGTATAATTTAAATTGAATTAAAAAACTAATTTGTATTCATTTGTAATTTCTTATTAGAATTTTTAAAGGAACGGAAAATATATTAAAAGATGATCACTTACCAGTTAAACTTGCAGAATATTTATAAATCAAACAAAGATTATTCATTACTAATAAATTACACAGAAAAAATCGTTTGCTTTTATTCATTTAGATGTAATGCAGATTCGGAATGCTGAATTTTATATTAACGTGAATTTGATTTTAAAAAAATATGCTAGTATGAACAGACGATTTCTGAAGAATTTTTAAAAGAGCGATTTTATTGAAAAAATGAATATTTTAATTTAATTAGAAAAGAAGCAATTACAATTTTTTATTAGAAATTTTTTTTAAAGACACATGAAACTTATTAATAGACGATAACGTTTCCAGTTAAAATTGCAAAATATAAATAAATGAAACAATAACAACATCAAAAATATTATTCTTTACTAATAAATTATACATAAAGAATCGTCTGCTGTCATTCATTTAGATGTAATGTCGATTCAGAATATTTAATTTTTTTTGTGAGTTAAATTTTTAAAAAATTCTGATAAAAACAAACGATTGCTGAAAAATATTTAAATGAAAATTTTACAATGAAAAAATACCGTTTTAATTTAAATAGAAAATAACTAAGTAGGATTTTTTGGTAATTTTTTATTAGAAAAAAATAAAAATTTCATTTATTTTTAATAATTAATCATAGTTTTTTTTATTAGAAACATTTTCTTAAAAGGACAAAAAACGTTAAAGGCGATCACTTACAACTCGTAGAATGTTTTATAAAAACAAATGAAAATTATTATCTACTGAAAAACAATTTATAAACATTATTTGCTCATTCAGACGTTCAAAATAATAATAAATAATAGGGGACAGACTTTTTCATCATGAATGCATTTTACATGTCTTAATTTTAAATAAACAAAATCATGCAAAAATTTATTACGAATCTAATTTAATAATTCATTGAAAGTCAAAAGCACACTGCAAAAGTTTTCCCAACACAAACTTTTAATTTCTGTCACGCAATTTTCTTTCCCATAATGTCCTGTGGGAAGTAGGGGAGGAGGAGGGGTCCCTAAAATTCCAAGGATCTTAACTATCCTCGAGGCATTTTTAAACTTTGGGTCACCTTCTCACATTTTCTTCCTTAATTAGTAATTTTCTCATTAGCGACTTAACGTCCCTTTCACAATTTTTTTTTAAAAACCAAAAAATGAAAGGGGGTGCAATTACTGGCAGTTAGATTGAGGTTTTCATAACAACCCTGTTTTGCTCCAAGTGTATGCTTCTAGATGTGAACTGCAAGCTTGGAGGGGAAAAAATTAGTTAATTACAGCCCATTCCAACGAAATAAGCTGAGAAGAGGGTGATAATCCACTTTGGCCTGTTTTAAAAGCGACTGCATTCTTGTCTAATTTCCTTCATTAAAGGTAATAAGAAGATTACAATGCGTTATTCTTTACCCAGGAATTATACTCTCTTTCGGAATTTAATGGATTTTTCAATGCGATTCGTCACATTAGATTTATTCTTTTAAGGGATGCAAATAAAAGAAATCCATTGTAAAATGGTGAGGTACTAACTAAATATGTATATTTGCGTAATTAAGACATGCATGAAGTTAAGTCGTAATGAACAATACTACTTGGCCCTATGTTTTGTTTTTTATTAGCTACTAAAAGCAAAACTGTTTTCCTAACAAATAGTTGCCTTTAAAAACTACATAAATCTGTTCATTTGCTTTGTTTTTTGATCAACGTGTTTTTTTAAAGTTTATATTATTAAATTAATGTGTATTATTTTTTTATATCTTACATTAATATTCGATTACGGTCAGGAAAGATTGTCTGATAGATGTTTACGATTTATATTTGTTTTAATTACTGTTATGAGATGGAGATAAGTAATGAAAAGAATGAAGAATTTTAGTTCTTTTGCAGTTATATGATTTTTTTGCCAATATCTCAATGCGATCGATTTTTTTTAAACAACTGAATTTAATGAAAATAAACTTTAAAAAGTGATTTATATCGGTTTTTTGAGCCTTATATTAATATGTTTATTACGGCCAGAAAATAATATCTGATAGACTTTATATGTTTGCGGTTTCAATGTTTTCAATTATTCTCGTTAGGAATTGAGATAAGCAACAGAAAGGAAGGAATAATTTTAGTTCTCTTGCAGTTTTAAGATCTTTGCTAATTTGTCAAAAATATGGATAAATGTTGCAAAAAAATGTTTAAAAACAAATAAAAACTTTTATTCACTAACAAAATTTATAAACATTATTTGCTCCTTCAGATTCAAAAATCGCCACTTAAAAGTGTGTTTAAAAGGGGGCAATTTTTCAATCCCGAATCTTTATATGTCTTACTTTTAAGTAAACAAAGCATGCAAAAAATATATTCCGAATCTAATTTAATAATTCATTGAAAGTCAAAAAGCACACTGCAAAAAGTTTTCCCCAACACAAACTTTTAATTTTGGACAGGCAATTTTCGTTCCCATAATGCCCGTGGGAAAAAGTAGGGGACAAGGGGGAGGTGCTAAAAATTCCAAGGATCGTAACTATTTTCGAGGCATTTTTAAAATGTGGGTCACCTTCTCACATTTTCTTCCTTAATTAGTAATTTTCTCATTAGCGACTTCACGTTTCTTTCACAAATTTTTAAAAAACCAAAAAAAATAAATAAATAAAAGGGGCAGCAATTACTGGCAGAGCGATTGAGTTTTTCATAACAACCCTGTTTTGCTTCAAGTGTGCTGCTTCTAGTTGTGAACTGCAAGCTTGGTGAGAAAAAATTAGTTAATTACAGCCCATTGCAATGAAATAAGCTGAGAAGGGGGGTGATAATCCACTTTGGTCTGTTTCAAACCGACTGCATTCTTGTCTAATTTCCTTCATTAAAGGTAATAAGAAGATTACAATGCGTTATTCTTTACTCAGGAATTATACTTCTTTCGAATTTCATGGTTTTTGAAATGCGAAAGGTGTCACATTGAATTTATTGTTTTAAAGGGATGCAAATAAAAGAAATCCATTGTATATTGAGGGTATTGATTAAATATAAATATTGAGGTACTAATTAAATATGTATATTTGTGTAATTAAGACTTGCATTAAGTCGTAATGAACAATACTACTTGGCTCGACGTTTTGTTTTTTTATTAGCAACTAAAAACAAAACAGTTTTCCTAACAAATAGTTGCCTTTAAAAAACCTACATAAATCTGTTCATTTGCTTTGTTTTTTGATCATCGTTTTTTTAAAGGTTACTTTATTAAATTAATGTGTATCTTTCTTTTATACCATACATTAATATTTGATTTACGGTCAGAAAAGAATGTCTGATAGATGTTTACGGATTAAATTTGTTTAATTATTCTCTTAATGGAATGCAATAAAAAAGGAACAGAATTTTAGATTTTTTCAGTTTTAAGATTTTTTTTTCTATCTCAAAGAGACCGATTTTTTAACCAACCTAATTTAATAAAATAACTTTTTAAAAGTGATTAGTGTCGTCTTTTTTATACCTTATATTAATATGATCATAATCAACTTTGTATTAATATGTTGATTATGGTCAGAAAAGAATGTCTGATAGATGTTCGGTTTAAATTTGTTTTCATTATTGTCATTGTGGGATTGAGATAAGCAATAAAAGGGAAGAATTTTTGTTCTCTTGCAGTTGTGGGATCTTTGGTAATATCTCCAAGAGATCGATTTTTTTAATCAACGATGTTTTTTAAAAAGTTATTTTATTAAATTAGTGTGCATCGTTTTTTATACTTATATTAATATGTTCATTACGGACAGAAAAGAATGTTTGATAGATGCTTGTGTTTAAATTTGTTTTAATTATTCTCGTTATGGGATTGCGATAACCAAAATTCTTAACTCATTTTTTTTTGCTCATCTTCCAGTTTTAGATTTTTGCTAATATCTCAAAGAGTTCAATCGTTGTTTCTAAAAAGTTTGAAAATTGAATTTATTTCAAGAATTATAGTAAAAAATTATTCTACTTTTGTTGTGGCTTATATCAATTCATGTACACAAAAATGACTATCGTGTATGAGTATAAGTGATTACATATATAAAATTCAGTTCCTTTTAGATATAAAAAAAAAGAAAATAATGTATTTAATAAAGATATAAAATAACAATAGAAATATAGAATATTACTGTATATTACATGCATTTAATGATTTTGAATAAAATTTGAAAAAAAAAAATTAGCAACTGGGAATGAAGAATATTTTGGTATATTCATTAAAGTTCGGTGATGAAATTAAAAAATGATAGGAAATTATGATTACTTTTCTAACTAACTAATAAAATGTTTTACTAATGCTATTTCCTAAAATTACAATTTTTAAATTTCTTTTTCTCAGTGTTTTATTTTAATTAATCCCATTCCGAAAATCTATAAAGTAAAAAATAATTTAATCAAAAACATTTTTAAAGTTGTTTTATGCTGAAAACTTTAAATTATCTTGAGATCCATAGCTAACGCATTCATGGTTAAGGTTTGTTAAAATTAGAATATTAAAAAATAATAAATCATTATAATAATTTTAATAATAAAAAATACAAATGTTAAGCAAAATATATCTGCGTTTTTATTTTTATCCATTTATATATATAAATCTTTTTCATTTTATTAATTTTTTTAATCTTTTTAATATTTATTCTTTTATATATATCAAAGCCTTTTTTTTTACTTTTTTAATCCTTCTATGTATAAAAATACTTATCATAAAAGTGATTTTCATATAAAAGGAACATTAAATATTTTAAATTTTTTTAATTAAATTAAAGTGTGATCGGAATTTTCTCTTTAAAAATAGTGTATATTCGTTTTAAAAGGCTAAATATTTTTATTTTTAAATTTTATAATTTGTTACAATTTTCCAATTCTATCACACTATGAAAATTACTATCAGTTATGAAAAAACCCCTTGAGATGGAAATAAATCTTTCAAAAACCATTCAACAATTTCTCCGAAAACATATATTACTTCTACTCCGAGAAACATTTCTGATTGTTACTTTTGTTATGTGCATGGTATGAGTGCAAGTTATTTTTTTGCAAAATGAATTTGGGTAACGTGTAAATGAAAGCGAAATTCCACAACCCATACTGAATCATGTCATGCCTTGTTTATTTTCCGAAATATAGCGATTCTTGCTCTAGTATATATCTGGCCTACTTCGCATTAGGGTTTTCAATCAAAGTGAATCATTTCTGTGCAGAGATGGGGGTAGGGGGTTAGAGAACTTGCGAAGTTTTCCATGTTTTCCAGAAGCAAAACCTGCTTCGATCATAACTTCATGTCAGCACCAAGATGTGGAGGATGGGTTCGTGGTGAAATAGAGGGAGGAGCATTCCATCATGCTGTCATGGGTTTAAAATTCGAAGTAGAAAATTTTTCCAATTATCGGGCCACCTCTGGAAATTCCGAACATTTATCAAGGTCGAACGCAAAGGCGTCGAAAAGAAAAGTAATTACTGCATTGAAAAGATGGACTGTACAGGGTACTTCTACTGCAAGAGTATGGAGATTATCAATGCATCATTTTTGTGTTCCTCTGGTCCAAAGAGTGATGCGATGAATGTAAGTTAACTAATGGAGTGAGTGTTCGTGATAATTCATTCGCGTCATTTCTTGATGTTTTTCTTGCCGATAGATAATGCTCCTTGTTATCCGATAATTATGAAATAACTGTTATATAATATAGCATAAATTAAAATTCATACCACGGTAATTAATAAGTGTTATCATAAATGCAGGGTAATTCAGCATTAGAACGGCATATATATATAGCAACATTGTCATCCAGGCTATACATTATCCATTTTTTCCAGCTCTAATTGGAATACATCCAATTCGAATTGTGTAATTTCTTATCTGTTTTCTTGAGCGTATAGTATGGGCCATTAGTCCTACGGATTTATCAAACCATATCACTGTTCGATTCTTTATTCTCGGTCTGGTTTTGAACCTAACTTCTTTAGTTCAGAAGTCAAACACACAACCAATTAGCTTATTCAGTTAAAAAGATAAAACACTTAATTAAAAAATAATGCATTTTCAAAATATAGGACATTTATTTAAGTAGTTACAGTATAATTACTTATATCCCTGTGTAGACTGAGCGTTGAGCGTAGAGCTAACAATCCTACTCCGTAAAAAAGTCAGGGTCACTGAGCCAAGTCGGACTTTTTACCTACTGGTGCTCCATCACAATAGCCAGTTGCCCCAATTTTCTCCAATCATGAGTCCATATGCGTTCGTGAGCTTTATTTATTTTTTAGATATCTACTATAAATGGGATAAGAAACAACAACACAGTGAAATTGATATCTATACACCTTCTATTCTGTTTAAAAATTATATAAATCAAGAAGATACATATTTTTACGCCCTACTTATAATAAATTTATGTACTATTACGTAATATTTTCAATAAATAGAGTTTTTATCAAATAACTTAAAATAAAATAACTTAATTAAATATATGTTGTTTTACACCATTATTAATATTTTATTTATTAAAAAGGATGATGAATACAAAATATGTAATCGTATGTCAGGAAAAAATTTGAAAAAAAATAATCATTAATTCTCATAAAACATATTAATTCTGTGTTACTTTTGTGGTTTTTTTGTTGACTTTTTGTTTAGCAAAAATTTTTTTCTTACATAGTGATTCGATATTCTAAAAGTTATTCAATTAAAACTACGATGATTCAAAAATAATAAAATTATAAAAGAAATAAAGAAAAATAAATTTAGCTACTACTATTATTAGCTTTTTTACTAGCTTTTTTTTTATTAATTTTGTCATCTTTATGTTCTTACTGAATAAAAATGTTTAGTTTAATGCTTTTACAACATTGATTTACTTGGGGACAGATGCGATATATTTATTAGAAAATATTAAATTAATAATCTAATTTATGCATCTAAAAGTTTTCAAAAGGAAGAAAATTGAAGAAAACAATTACCTCACTCCGCCTGACCCCTTTCCAAAAAAAAAAAAAAAGGTACTTTCAATTTTTTCCCCAAAACCAACCCCACTTAAAACGAAATTTCCACTGTTTCAAACCCATTACGCCAAAATTCCTGCCAAGGCATTGAAAAGAGAATGCACTTATACAGTTATCAGTCGCCTTTGAATTATGTGATGGCAGCAAGCCAATCCGCGGCAGAGAATGCGTCCATTAACATGGCATCGTCAACCAAATTGTTTTTTAAAGAGTGGGCACAATCACCAGGCTCATGAAAAAGCTATTCCCTCATACTTAATCACGTTTTCCTTGAGACCCGGGAACTGTTACTTAGGACACGATGTTAAACCATTTGTCGATTTTCAACGATTCACTTCCACCAAGTCTGTGGACGTATTGTCCGTGTCGTTTCCATTCAGATAACCTACTTTCTGAAATCGGCCTTCGGAAAGGCTGCTCGCTGGAGAGAGAGGGTGAGGGTAGGTCATGTAGAACAAGTAGCTACTGACTTGTTATCTAAAGAAATCTATTGAGTCGTTTTCTTTCGAACTGAAATTCTTAGTGCATTTACAAACATGCAATATGGGGCTCACAAAATCAGCGACTTCATGTACAAATGATGTAAATAAAAAAACTATAACACTTTAGATTTAGTCTTTTTTTTTTCTGTTTTTTTTTTTTTTTTTTATGAAAACTCCAGAATAATTTTAAAAAATAATAGTTCTTTTTTTATTGTAGAAAAAGTTAGAAACTATGAAATGTTTAATTTACAAATTGGCGTTATTTTCTTTTAAAAATAAATGTGTCAAATGTAAACTTTAAAAGTGAAAAAGGATAACCTAGATTTAAGAAAATATCTTATGAATTTCTTAATTACTTTAAAACAGTTTTTACTGTCATTAATTTTTCATTGATGACGACTGATTGTATAATTTTCCTAATAGTCAATTTACTGTAAAAAGTTAGAAAATTTACAGATGAAAATATCAGAATTTCTGAATTAAATTAAAAAATTGCCGTTAAATTGGCGATGAAGGACCGGTATCAAAAAAGAGAGTTAATTTACTGTAAAAATGTAAAATATACAAATACAAAGTTTAATTTCCATTTCAAACAACATTATACAAAAATAAATATTAACAGATTAAAAGTGAAAATGGACAGCCTAGATGTAAGAAAGTTTTTTTATGAATTTCTTAAACAAATGAAACAAATTTTATTGTCATTAAGGTCTCCTGCCATTAGATGGAAGCTGATTATAAAAAAAAACGGCATTGGTGCCAGTAGTTTAATTTGTAAAAAAAAAATTTGAAAATATACAAATTTAACATTTTACAAATTATTATTACTAACTCTTAAAAATAAATATCATTGATTAAATGTGAAAAAAAGTACAGCCTAGATTTGAAAATATATGAATTTCTTAATTAAATGAAACAGTTTAAAAATTTTTCGCCATCTTATTTTAAAAATGTGACTGGCGCCAATTTAATTTAAAAAAAAGTTAAAATATATAATCAGTGTTTAATTTATTTTTCAAATTAGCATTATTAACGGTTAAAATAAATGTTAACACATTAAAAATAAAAACAAAGTACAGCCTAGATTTAAGAAAATATCTTATGAAGTTCTAAATAACTTAAAAAAACTTCATTGAGACTAAATTTTTCTGCCATCAGATGACGGCAGAAAAAAAAAAGTAATTGACGCCAATTGTTAATTTATTGTAAAAAAAGTTAGAAAATATACAAATTTTGTGTTTAATTTACTTTTCAAATTAACATTAACTAACTCTTCAAAATAAATGTTAACACTTTAAAAGTGAAAAAAAAAGTATTGGGAATTCTTGAATAAGGAAAATTTTAGCTCTTTTAATTATTTAAGTTTTTAATTATTTATTTAAAAACTAATCCTTTAATTCTGCACAGAATCTATTATTAAAAGAATCAATTATTAGATTATATTAATACAAAATAATATATTATTATAATCTATCATTACAGAAGAATCTAGTATTAGAATCTATTATTATAGAAAAATATTTGTTTAAAATCTAAAACTTTAATTCTGTTTTTTTTCCAGTAACTTTATTTTCTGTTGGCTGTCAGTCCTGGATATTTTCTTCTAGTATTTTGTAAACAAACAAACAAACAAAAAAATCGTATAAATTGATTATGTGTTCCCTTATTTTAAAAATAAATTCTTAATTTAATCCTGTTAGAGTCGTTAACACTAAACATTCAAATAAATAATTTGTCAAATTAGTAAAATTTTGATACATTCTGATATACCATATTGATCTAAAATGTTCTTAAAAAATTTGTTATAAAAAAAAATTCTAAATAATGTAATTAAGTTATTAAAAAATCACTGTTAAAATTTTGCTAAGAATGAAATTAATTCCAAGAAAGCATTAAAAGGTTTAAACGAAAGTTCATAAACATTGCCATGCTTGTCGTCCAATCCAGAGTGACAATAATACTTCAGTAGGTAAACACATTTGTCCTTTGCATTATAAAAACTCCTTAATGCCATCTGGCAACCTAGGGAATTAGTTCTTTCTGCTGGAATCTAATAGGAGTTTCTGGCATACGGATAAAAAAAATCTCTTTTGGAGGTGATTTATTTTGTTTCTTTTCATGGATTTAAACTCCTGTTTTTCTGGAATTTCTTTAAATAGAACGGGAAAAAAGGAAGAGAGCAGTTGCAGTGTTTAAGAATGAAATAATTTTTAATCACAAATTTTGAAGTAATAACAGTAAAAACATAAGCTTACTCAAGATAGAAATTATGTTATCATTGTTGAATTGAAAAAATTTTAGTTTAACGTTTGATTTATCATATTTAGAATAAAATAGGTGAAGAAATCTTAGAAAAATATTTTTATACAGACAATCTTTATTTAAAAACCAAATAATTAGTGTTTAAAATGAAAAAAAAAAAATGTTAAAAACTGTAAAACTCGAATTATATCTTTAAATATTTTTATGTTTCAAAATTTCTGATAATTTTGTCCATTGAGTTACACATCATTAACATATAATGTAATTTCATTTATAGATATATAAATATATATAGATTATAAAAAAAAATTTATATGAGTATTTATAGATATAAATATAAATTTTAATTATAAATAGAGTCCCTAGCTATCATTCCGTTCACAGAAACAGACATAAATTTTGTTTTAAAGTATTTTGGGTTATGTGCTTAAGAATTCTATGAAAATAACAGTTGAACTAGTTACGGTTACATTGACACGATTTTGAAAAAAAATTTCAAATGGAAATTTCAAAGTCTCAATATCCACGCAATATTCGAAAGTTAACCTAAAAGAAGAGAAATCCAAAAACTGTTAATAATTGCTTTTGTTCCTTTCAATAAGACGATAATATTAATGATCCTCTGAACAAACGTTTGGAACAAAAGACTTTTGTTTGAACACGTAGAATTTATTTCGGAATATCTATAACGCTGATACTTATTATTCTTAAACTAAACAGAAATGCAAATGGCTCCTAACGTTTATTCGACTTTTTTACGCCAATTCACTTTTTAGAAAACCGACATCTTACTTGTGGCATTAATTCTGAGTTATGTTTAACAAACTGTTTACAAGAACCATTGAAAAGATGAAAGAACGTTTAAATCAATGCTATTCTTCGAGTGAATTCAAATATTTGGTACCTTTATCACAGGCAATCCTTTGTGTATTGAACATGAGAGTTGTTCACGGTTTTAAATAATGCCAATCGTCTAGAGAACATCTACTTTTGATCTAAATATCTATCATCTTCTAAATAAAGCTGGTCGAACGCGAAGAGCTCCTTAAGTCAGAAGCTGGTATTTGTACGTTTATGTTTTATCTTTCTTTGGTCTGCTTTCCTCAAGAAGATTAAACATTTTTCTTCATGGATGGCGTATATTAGTGGAAGAAAATCGACAATAATGTTTGCTTTTAGCGAGCAATAGTGGTTTAATTAATCAAAAGTTGTTACTTTATTATCTTACGTTAAACAAGTGCTTCAACTCAACTTCAAATATTAGTTTAGCGCAGCATTGTAAACAACGGTTTAGTTTCCGAGTTTATGATAAAGAGTAGAAATCTGTCAGGAACGTTATTAATAGGAATATTTAAGAATTTGAGTCAAATTTTAACTATATTGTATTTGTATGAAATTTACTATTGGTTAACAGTAATACTTACATTGTTTTTATAAAATAAAATAAAAACTTTGGTGGAAAATTAATAAAACACTAGAGAACTGCTATTTTTCCTATTCTTTTTAAAACCTATTTTTTAATATTGTAAATAATGACAGAAAACTTCTGCACCCCAAAAAGCAAGAAGTAATTAAATAAGTAATAATTGCAAAAATTTAAAAAAATCAAAGCATTAATAATAATAATAATAATAATAATTGTTTTTAACTGTTATCTAATGCAAATTATTATCCTCAAAAGAAACAAAATCTTTTCAAATATTTTCAGAGGGATTGCTCCTCCCCTAAATATTTCCTTCACTCAACTCGGCCTGTTAATTTAGCAAATCCTTTGAATATTTTATCTGCTACTTATATATCAAACCTGAGTATATATATATATAGTATCTGAGTACCCTGTATATATATATATATAAGAAATAAAGAGTAAATGAAATATTATAATAACGCATTATTATATAGTAATGTTTACTGAATATACGTAAAATAATTTTTATCCAAACTGAACTTTTATATCTCTTGAAAATTATTCCTTTATCCATGACATTTTAAACTCAATCTTACTTATTTTTTATCGTTCTTTTGTGAATTATCAACGAAAAAAATATCACTTATTATTATTAAATGAGATAATGTAGGTTTTATACAAACAAATCAATGCTTGTAATGAAATAAAAAAGAAAACTGTGTTTTTTTAATAATATTTGTTCAAATTTATTTAAAAAAAAAAGCAATTAAATAGCTTTTTTTTTTACTCTTCCTTCCAGCCATTTGCATGCAATCATGCGCTTCGAATCTGCCTTATTTTTAAAGAACAACGTCTACTTTTTAAAAAAAAAAAAAGAAAAATTGTCATTCACTTTAAAAGAGAAAATGACAGAGCGCTGAGTGTATATGTATGCGTCTTGTGTTCTTCGCACACAAGCACACGCCTTGATAATGCTCGGTTCTCCTCTCCTCATTAAATAATCTGCCTTAAAGGCATTTATTGTACCCCAGTTTTGAACGTCAAAGCACAGTTTTATGTAAATGGCAACTTTAAAGTTTTCGGTACAACTATTTGGCGATGTTTTTATGATCAAACACTGTTTTTTTTTTTGTTTGTTTTTTACTGTTTTTGTTTGTTAACGCCCTTCGCGTTTTGTTTCCTTTTTTGCTTTGCTTTTGAAAAACAATCCATGTAGCAGCTCGAACATGATAGGGTCAAAATTTATGCAGATGATATTCATTTCCAGTCTTTTGTTTGTTTACTTTTTTTTTTGCTAGTGCACCGGAAACTTTTTTTACGGTCCTGTGATCCTGTGTTCAATGTATTATGAAAGCATCACATGTTCTTTTTCATATTTAATTAACCCATGACCTTACATTAGTGGCAGAGAATCATTGTGGAACTAAATAGGTAAACAAGATTTTTTTTTGTTAGCTGAGTTATAAAAAATGACTTACATAACGTTATATTTTTTTGTGTTTTGGAACTATTCTTTTCATGTTCTGCTCAAAACAAGCATTTTTCTGTTTTTTTTTTCAAATTCTGTTTTTCTGTAAAATAAAAATAAATTCAAGAACATATTTAAATTATTTTACCTTGCAATTAACTGCTGTATTTTCGCTGAATTTTTTTTTTAAAGACAAACATTGTATTTTTGAGTTAACATATTTACGATAATTTAAAACTACATAATGGTATATACACTCATTTACATATGAAATTAAATGAATAAAAATATTATCTTTTCATGGATATTGTTTCTAATAGACGCACTGATATTGAATGAACTGTTCAAAGTTCTATTCATGTTCTGCGGAAAACTAATCTACGCGTTGATATTGAATGTTCAAAGTTCTGCTGAAAGCTCCCCATTAATTCTAATCTATGCATTGATATTGAATGTTCAATGTTCTATTGAAAACTAATGTATGCATTGATACTGAATGTTCTTTTTTCAACGTTCTATTCATGTTCTGCGCAAATGAAATCAAATAAGTTATTATTTTTTAATGGTTAATGTTTCTAATCTACGCATTGATATTGAATGTTCTGTTCAATGTTCTACGCAAGACTAATGCATTTTTGTTTTTGAAACGAAATAAAAATAAATTCAAGAACGTATTGAAATTGTTTTATTTTTGCAGTTAACTGCAGTTTTTGTAGAAAACAGCAGTATTTCCGCTGCCTAAAAAAGACCCATTGTATTTCTCTGTTAACATAATAAAGATTAAGTTTATAAACTAATATAAAACAAATGCAAATTATACATATAATATACTATATACAAAATACTAATATATATAATAATAAATACGATATACTAATAATTATATAAACACTAAATAAAATTATAACTATATAATTTAGAAATACTACATATTAAGATTATAAACTACAAATTAGTGTATACACTCGGTTAGATATGGAATTAAATATCTTTTGATGGGTAATGTTTCTATTCTACAGATTTATATTGAAAAATTTACTAATTTCCGTACATTATTAGAAAAATGCTGCTAAAATAGGTTTAAAATAAGTTTAAAATTATAAGACTCGAAAATACGAAAAAATAGAAATCCCTTTTTCTTATGAAATTATATCTACACAAATATTTATGAATCTACCTCAACATAATCAATTATAATTTAATATCTTATCATTATTATTTAATAATAAGATGAATAATTGGAATTTAATAAAAGAAAAATATTTTTAATTCATTAATCGTCTGTACTGATTATAATCAGAAATGATTCTTCTGTATACTATATTACTACTTATTTGAATTATTTTTTTTCAAAAACATCCAAACATTTTTTCCTACCAAAAACATACCTCTGAACTAAAAAGTAGTTAATTGCAAATGTAAAGTGAATTGGATTCTGTTATTGTCAGTTTTTGTGTATTTGCTGATTTTAAAATTGAAAAAGAAACAAAGGAGAATGTAATTCTAAGTGCAGTATTCGATTCCAGTCTTAACTTATTTTGATTAAGAATGAGTTAAGATTGATTTCCATTCTTTTTACTTATTTTTCAAATAAAAAAAATTGTCATTTTCTTTTAAATTAAAACGAGTTTCGGTATTTTTTTTTTTTTACTAGCCAGTTGAAAATTTTTTAAATTTAATCTTCTTATATGCAGATTGTATTGTATTACATATTTTATCATAATGCATATTTTGTAAGCTTGTTTAAAATTAAATTGAAATGTTTTTACTTCTATTCAAATGTAGTTAAAAAATTATGATTTGATGTGTATGCAATTTTTGAGATTTTAAATATAACAAAAAAAATGTCAGTTAGAAAATCGTAGACCATTGTACTATTTTGTAGAATCGATCCCTTGAAAATAAAAATGCTTACGAAGTGAGACACACATGCGTAAATCAAAAGATACGCGCACATTTTTATAAATATCATTACTTGCACGTACACGTTGCAGACAAGATACACCCAAGAGCCAAAACATTATGACCACCTGTCAATAACGAGTTGGCCCACCTTTGGAGAGCAATACAGCTTCAACCCGCCTTGGCATGGATTAATACCACCACTTAATACCAGTTAAATACCACTTCCACCTGATCACGTGCCTTCCACGTCATCCAGGCGAGTTCATTGCAAAATGTAGGGTGGTCATAATGTTTTGGCTCTTGAGTGTATGTAGAGGAAGCAAAGCAATACATAAAATGGATGAATATATGGGTGATACTGCTCAAAATGTTCTCCATTGGCGGTAACGTACAATTGAATGCGTGATAGTTCTGAATAGTGGTAGCATAGCTTTTGTATCTATGCGACGAGCAAGGATAATAAGCTATTTCGCATGCATAATCTCAAGTAAAAATGCTTGGAATCAATTTTAGTGAACTGGCACTACACGTTTACTCTATCTGATAATCTGTTGGACAAATTGAATAACTAGATACGCACGGAAATCTATTTTATGCGGAGGGGTCCCGTCATGCTGGAACCACACATTAAATGCATTTCGGAGAGGCGTTGGCTCATATAAGTCACGTGTCCATTAACATGTGTAAGTAAAGATCGGCCGTTAATGTTCCATAGCAGAAAATGTGTTTAACAATCTGGGCTTCATATATGTCTCATTCACGTTTTTGATCTGTATAATTGGTGTCGTGTGAATCTGATGTGGTTTTTTTTTTTTGCAGCATAGTAATGCACATTGTTGATCATACCGTGTGACTCGACATCGGCCCATGTGTCCATAATATGTCACAAAACAATAATGAAAGTTCATGGGGGCAAGATGTTGAGTATAAAATTGCACAAATCACGATCTAACTAAACAATGCATTTTTTTTTATAAATACAAATTATAACCAATCTTGTTTAATATATTATATCAACTTTTAAAATTAAAAGATGTTAAAAATATTTAGTTCAGAATTTAATATTTCTTAAAGAAGTAATAGAAAAAAAAACCCCTTTTTTATGTTCATTTAAGTATTACTTCGTTATTCTGGGAAATAAAGCATTTATAAATAAATTCTTAATCCATTTAAAATCTCACTTAGACTTTCCTTTTCGATTTTGTAATATTTTCATTCATTCTTTTCATTCATTCATGTATTGTTTAAAACATATTCTATTTCACAACATAAGAATTTAAAAAAACAAGCATGAATAAACGTGTATTGGTTTTTTTTTTATCAAGTAGTTACAAAAAAGGTATTGTTATAAAAATACATTGTTATAAAAAATTTATATTTTTATTCATTTTTTAAAAACTTGTAACAATATAAATACTTTTTATAACATCGCAATGCATTGTTATAACTATTTTTAAATTACAGTTTTTTTTATTCATTTAAAAATTATTAATAATTTTAAATAAATAATAATAATTACGATTATTAATTACAAACAGACGATTCTTGAAGAATTTTTTAAAAAAACAATTTTATAATAAAAATTTTAATTTTATTAGAAAAGAGCTAGTTAAAATATGTTCAATTTTTGTATTAGTAATTTTTTTAGAGGATGAGAAAATACATTAAAAGACAATCACTCCCCAGTTAAAGTTGCAGAATATTTATAAATCAAATAAAAATTATTTTTTACTATTAAATTAATTATAAAGAACCATCTGCTTTTATTCTTTTAGATATGGTGTAGATTCAGAATGTTTAATTTTTATTTTTTAAGGTGAGAATTTTTGAAGAATTTTTAAAAGAACAATTTTACATTGATAAAGTATTGTTTTGATTTAAGATTAGATAAAAACAAATTAAAAAATTTTTCACAAGTTTTTATTAGAAAAATATTTTAAAGGAACAGAAAATATAATAAAAGACGATTAACTTACCAGTTAACCTATAGAATATTTATTAAAACAATATTATTCTTTATTTATAAATTATCTATAAAAAATTGTATGCTTTCGTTCATTTAGATGTAATGTAAATTCAGAATGTTTAATTTTATTTTAAAGTTAAAAAAACCGACCATTCCTAAAAATTTTGAAAAAGGCATTTCGCATTGAAAAAGTACTGTTTTAATTTAAATAGAAAAGAATTCTATTAAAAAAATTACGAAAAATTGTAATTCAAAATTTATTAAAAGACAATCACTTTACAACTCATAAAATGTTTCATAAAAACAAAAAAAAAAAATTGTTTACTAACAAAATGATTTAAAAATATTACTTGCTTGTTTAAACGTTCAAAAATTGCCACTAAAAAAATATGTTGAAAGGGGACAATTATTTCGATCATGAATTCGTTTTACACGTCTTACTTTAAACAAACAAAGCATGCAAAAAATAAATTACGAATCTAATTTAATAATTCATTGAAAGTCAAAAGCACACTGCAAAAAGTTTTCCCAACACAAACTTTTAATTTCGGATAGCAATTTTCGTTCCCATAATGTCCCGTGGGACGAAAGGGGGAGAGGGGGGAGTGGCTAAATATTCTAAGGCTCTTAACTATCCTCGAGGCATTTTTTAAAATTTGGGTTACCTTCTTACATTTTCTTTCTTAATCAGTAATTTTCTCATTAGTGACCTAACGTTCTTTCACAAATTTTTTGAAAAACCAAAAAATAAATAAATAAATAAAAGGGGGAGCAATTACTGGTAGAGCGATTGAGTTTTTCATAACAACCCTGTTTTGTTCCAAGTATGTTGCATCTGGCTGTTAACTGCGAGTTTGGGGAAAAAAAAATTAGTTAATTACAGCCCATTCCAACGAAATAAGCTGAGAAGGGGTGATAATCCACTTTGGCCTGTTTTAAAACCGACTGCATTCTTGTTTAATTTCCTTCATTAACGGTAATAAGAAGATTACAATGCGTTATTCTTTACTCAGGAATTATACTGTCTTTCGAATTTAATGGATTTTTCAATGCGAAAGGTGTCGCATTGAATTTATTGTTTTTATGGGATGCAAATAAAAGAAATCCATTGTAAAATGGTGAGGTACTAACTAAATATGTATATTTGTGTAATTAAGACCTGCATTAATTTAAGTCGTAATGAGCAATACTATTTGGCTCGACTTTTTGTTTTTTATTAGCTACTAAAAACAAAACTGTTTTCTTAACAAATAGATAAAAAAAAGATGTCTTTAAAAAACTACATAAATCTATTCATTTGCTTTTTTTTTTAAACACCGTGTTTTTTAAAGGTTATTCTATAAAATTATTATACATCTTTTTTTTATATCTTGCAATATTTTGATTAATTACTGTCAGTAAAGAATGTGTGACAGATGTTTACAGTTTAAATTTGTTTTAATAATTCTCGCTATGGGATTGAGATAAGCAATAAAAAAAAAGAAATTTGATTCTTTTACAGTTTTAAGATTTTTGTTAATAACTCAAAGAAATCGATTTTTTTAATCAACTTAGTTTAATATAATAACATTTAGAAAAAGTGATTTGCATCTTTTTTATACCTTTATTAATATGTAGATTACGGTCAGAAAAGAATGTTTAAGAAATGTTTACGGTTTAATTTTGTTTTAATTATTCTCGTTATGGAATCGAGATAAGCGACAAATAAGAATGAAGAATTCTTTTCTCTTAGTTCTCTTGCAGCTTTAAGATTTTTGCTACTTTCTCAAAAATATCATTCATTGTTGTAAAAATGTTTAAAAACAAATAAAAAATTTTATTTACTAACATAAATAGTATTTGCTTGTTCAGACGTTCAAAAATTACCTTTTAAAAATGTGTTAAAAGGGGGCCATTTTTTCGATCATGATTGTATTTTACACGTTTTACTTTTAAACAAACAAAAGCACGCAAAAAATATATTACGAATCTAATTTAATAATTCATTGGAAGTCAAAAAGCACACAGCAAAAAGTTTTCCCAACACAAACTTTTAATTTCGGACAGGCAATTTTCGTTTCCATAATGTCTCGTGGGACGAAGGAGGGGAGGGGGAAGGGTGGCCAAAAATTCCCAGGATCTTAACTATCCTCGAGACATTTTTAAAATTTGGGCCACCTTTCTCACAGTTTCTTCCTTAATTAGTAATTTTCTCATTAGCGACTTAACGTTCCTTTCACAATTTTTTGCAAAGACCCCAAAAATAAAAGGGCAGCACTTGCTGGCAGAGCGATTGAGTTTTTCATAACAATCCTGTTTTGGTCCTAGTGTGCTGCTCCTAGCCGTTAACTGCAAGCTTGGGGAAAAAAAAATTAGTTAATTACAGCCCATTCCAACGAAATAATCTGAGAAGGGGTGATAATCCACTTTGGCCTGTTTTCAAACCGACTGCATTCTTGTCTAATTTCCTTCATTAAAGGTATTAAGAAGATTACAATGCGTTATTGTTTTTACCCAGGAATTATATTCTCTTTCGGAATTTAATGGATTTTCAATGCGAAAGGTTGTCTCATTGAATTTATTGTTTTTGAGGGATGCAAATAAAGGAAACCCATTGTAAAATGGTGAGGTACTTACTAAATATGTATATTTGTGTAATGAAGACTTGCATTATGTTAAGTCGTAATGAACAATACTAATTTGACTCGACTTTTTAGTTTTATTACCTACTAAAAACAAAACTGTTTTTCTAACAAATAGTTGCCTTTAAAAAAAAAAAACTGCATACATCTATTGATTTTTTTGTTTTTTGATCAACGTTTTTTTTTTAAAGGTTATTTTATTAAATTAATGTGTATCGTTTTTTTGTACCTAATATTAATATTTGATTATGGTCAGAAAAATGTCTGATAGTTGTTTATCGTTTAAATTTGTTTTACTTATGGGATTGAGAGAAGCAATAAAAAAATGAAGAATTTTAGTTCTCTTGTAGAAGTAAGATTTTTACTAATATCATAGAGAGATCGAAGAGATTGATTTTTTTTTAATCAACGTGCTGTTTTAAAGGGTTTTCGTTATTATATTAATGAGTTTCCTTTTTATACTATATATTAATATGCTGATTATGCCCTGAAAAGTATGTCTGATGGTTGTTTACTGCTTAAATTTGTTTTCATTATTGTTTTGGAAATGAGATAAGCAATAAAAAAAAGAATGAAGAATTTTAGTTCTCTTGCACTTTTAAGATTTTTGTTGATACCTCAAGGAGTTCGATCTTTTTAATCAGCGTGATTTTGTAAAAATTTCTTTATTAAATTTATATGTATCATATTTTATCTTTATTAATCTGTTGATTACGGCCAAAAAAGAATGTCTCACAGTTGTTTACTGTTTAAATGTGTTTTAATTATTCTCGTTATGGGACTGAGCTATGCAATAAAAAAAGAAAAGAATGTTAGTTCGTTTGCAATATTAAGATTTTTGCTAATATCGCAGAGATCGATCATTGTTGTAAGAAAGATGTTTTGTTTTTTTAAAAAAATCTTTGTTGTTAAAAGTAAAAATACACACAGGAAACATTTAAAAAAAATAGTGAAATATGGAATTTATTTCAGGAATTATAGTAAAAAACATTTTCCTACTTCTACTTTTGCTGTTTGCAGCCTTATGGAAAATTGGCCATCTCTCTGGCTTTTGGTACCATGGCCTTCAGGTTCGAATCCTAATGGTGGCATGGTGGTTCGTTGGTAGACTGGAATCCACGTTAAATTGTAGTTCCCCGTTTAAATAACCTAAAGTGTGCAAAAAAAATAACCACAGAACGACTAACCAAATCAAATCGTCTATTGTTGTGACTTATGTCAAATAATGTGTAGAAAAGTTCATTGTATATAAATCTGAGTGGCTACATACATAAAATTCAGTTCGTTTTAGATAAAAATGAAGGAAAATAATGTATTTAATACAAAATAACAGTAACAATATAGAATAGTATATTGCATGCATTTATACAATTATCTCTTTAAAGGATTAATCACTTTGTTTGAATAAATGTCTTGAAAAAAATCATTTGAAACAGAAAATAGATTAAAGGAAATTTGAGGATATCCATTATAGTTTATTTTATGTAAATGAGATAAGCAAAAATAAAAGGAAATAATTTTAATTTTCATGCAGTTTTAAAATTTTTGCTAATATCCCAAAGAGATCGTTCGTTCTTGCAAAAGATGTTTTATTTTTTTTTTTTTCTTAATAATAGCCGAATTACACATATAAAAAATTAAAAAAAGTTTGAAATTTGGTATTTATTTCAAGAACTAAAATAAAAAAGCGACTTTTGTTGAGATTTATAACAATTGATGTGTAGAAAAATGCCTATTTATATAAATATGTGACTGCATATATAAAATTCAGTTCATTTGAGAAATTATATGTATTATAAATTCCATTTTTTTTTCAATTAATTCCATTCCGAAAATCCATTAAGTAGAAAAATATTTTCCAAAATATTTTTAAAAATTTATTTTATATTTTTAAAAAATTATTTTGAAATCCATTAAAACACCCTCATGATTAAATTTTGATAGAATTACAACTTTTTAAAACATAACTTCGAAAAAAAAATTATGAAAATAATTTGCAATTTTTTATAAATTTCATTTAGTCAGTTTTTTTTTTTTTTTTTAATTAATCCCATACCGAATATCCATTAAATAGAAAACTGTGAGCCAAAAATTTAAAAAAAAATTATTTCATGTTTCATTCAAAACTTTCTTTTAAAATTATTTTTAGATCCATTACAAACACATTCATGGTTAAGTTTTATTAGAATTAGAATATTAAAAAAAAAAATAATATAAATAGAAAAATATAATATAAGAAATAATTTTAATGATGAAAAACAACAAATATTTAGCAAATTATATTTACTTTTTATTTTTATACTTTTATCTTTCAAAATATTTTTCATAAAAGTAATTCTCATATCTATGATAATTAAATTCATTTAAAATGGACTTAAAATATGACTGCATTTTGCTCTTTAAAAATATTATTTTCATTCTATAAATCAAAATACTTACATTTTTAAATTTTATTAATTTTTTAATATTTTCTAGTTCCATCACACTATGAAAAATTACTACCAGTTAAGAAAAAAAAAAAAAAAAAAAAAAAAAAAACCTTTGAGAATAGAAATAAATCTTTCAAAAACCATTCAACAATTTTTTCAAAAAGTATATTACTTCTACTCCAAAAACAGTTCTGATTATTACTTTTGTTATGTGCATGGTATGAGTGCTAGTTATTTTTTTTGCAAAATGAATTTCAAACGTGTGAATGAAAGAGGAATTCCACAACACACAGTGAATCTTCTTTGCCTTGTTTATTTTCTGAAATATAGCGATTCTTGCACTAGTATATATCTGGCCCTCTTCGCATTAGGGTTTAAATCAAAGTGAATCATTTCTGTGCAGAGTTGGGGGAAGGGTGTGTGGAAAACTTGGAAGTTTTCCATGTTTTCCAGAAGCAAAAACCTGTTTCGATCATAACTTCATGTCAGCACCAAGATGTGGAGGATAGGTTCGTGGTGAAATAGAGGGAAGAGCTTTCCATCATGCTGTCATGGGTTTAAAATTCGAGGTAGAAAAATTTTCCAATTATCGTTCCACCGCTGGAAATTCCGAACATTGATCAAGGTCGAAAGCAAAGGCGTCGAAAAGAAAAGTAATTACTGGATTGAAAAGATGGACTGTACAGGGCACTTGCATTGATAATCCCCACACTCTTGCATACATCATTTTTTGTGTTCCTCTGGTCCAAAGAGTGATACGATGAATGTAAGTTAACTAATGGAGTGAGTGTTGGTGATAATTTATTCCCGTCATTTTGTTGTGTTTTATCTTGCTGAGTATTTCAGGCACGTGTATCATTATAACTGAAAATGAAACTTGTAATCCGGTGATTATGAAATCACTTTAATTGTTATATAACATGTAAATTGAAATTCATGTCATGGTTAAAAAGTGTTACCATAAGTTCAGAGTTATTCGTTATAAGAACGTCATGCAAGTAGCTTCATTGTCATCCATGCTATCTATCATCCAGCCATGATCCCCTTGTTACTGTCCTAATTTGATTACACCAATTCGAATTAATTTGAGTAAATTTTAAACTTCTTTCTAGAGTGTATAGGATTGGCATTTTTGTCCTACGGATTTATCATCCATCATTTTTCGATTCAGCAATGTTTGTATCATAGCAGTATTGTCATCCATCCCGGTGCTTATACGGTAAAGTACGGAGATTACATCCATACACTTGTACATTTCGTACAAGAAAATAATCACTACTCTATAGTTTTTTTACCGTAAGAATATGGAGTGTACTAAGAGTATAGATCTTACCTTTTAATCCAGCATTGTTTGTATCATGGCAGCATTGTCATCCATGCTATTTCCTTTAAAGCTACGATGATTTAGCATAATAAAAAATTATTTAAAAAAAAAAAAAATAATTAAATGAAACAAATTTTGCAGTTTAGCAAAAATTTATTCTTATTTTAATATTTAGAATCATTACTATCTTTTTTTCATTAATTTTGGCATCTTTATGTTCTCAATGAATAAAAAATGCTTAGTTTAATGTATTTACAATAATACTTGTTGCCCGATGCGATATTAGAAAATATTAGATTAATAATCTAATTTATGCATCTAATAATTTTTCAAAAGCAGGAAAATTGAACAGAAACAATTACATCACTCCCCCTGACCCTTTCTGAAAAAAAAAGGTACTTTAAATTTGTTCCCAAAACCAGACCCCACTTAAAACGAAATTTCCACTGTTTCAAATCCATTACGCCAAAACCTGCCAAGGCATTGAAAAGAGAATGCACTTATACTGTTATCAGTCGCCTTTGAATTATGCGATGGCAGCCAGCCAATCCGCGGCAGAGAATGCATCCATTAACATGGCATCGTCAACCAAATTGTTTTTTAAAGAGGGCACAATCACCAGGCTCATGAAAAAGCTATTCCCTCATACTTAATCACGTTTTCCAGGAACTATTACTTAGGACACGATGTTAAACCATTTGTCGGCCCGAGCCTTTCAACGATTCGCGTTCCACCAAGACCGTGGACCTATTGTCCGTGTCGTTTCCATTCAAATAACCTACTTTCTGAAATCGGCCTTCGGAATGGCTGCTCGCTGGAGAGAGGGGGTGAGGGCAGGTCATGTAGAACAAGTAGCTACTGACTTGTTATCTAAAGAAATCGATTGAGTCGTTTTACTGAACTAAAATTCTTAGTGCATTACAAAGAAGCAATATGGGTCTCAGAAAATAGGCAACTTCATGTGCAAATTTTATACATAATTGTATGTATGTATGAATGATCCAGAATAGTTTAAAAACTATAACACTTTAGAAGTCTTTTTTTTTCTCCGAACTTCTCAATTCGTTCCAAAAATTCTTGATCGAGATTTAAGAATTATGAATTTCTTAATTAAATTAATACAGTTTTTGCTGCCATTAAATTATCCTGCCACCAGATGATGGTCGATTTAAAAACAAAGTAACTGGCGCCAGTAGTTTATTTCCTGTAAAAAAAAAAAAAAAAAGTTATATAAAAATTGAATGTGTAATTTACTTTTTGAAATCAAGCAATTTCACAAACTAGGCAACTTCATGTACATATTTTATACATAATGTAATGTAATGTGAGTTGTTCACGGTTTTAACAATGCCAATCGTCTAGAGAACATCTTCTTTTGATCTAAATATCTCTGATCTTCTAAATGAAGTTGGTCGAACGCGAACAGATCCTTAAGTCAGAAGCTGGTGTTTGTACGTTTTTCTTTTCTTTCTTTTAGTCTGGTTTCCCTCAAGAAGATTAAACCTTTTTCCTCAAAGGACAGCGTATATCAGTGGAAGAACATCGACAATAATGTTTGCTTTTAGCGAATAACAGTGGTTTAATTAATCAAAAGCTTTTACTTATTATCTTACGTTAAACAAGCTTCGAGTCAACTTCAAACATTGGTTTAGCACAGCATTGTAAACAATGGTTTAGTTTGAGGGTTTCTGATAATGAGTAGAAATCTGTCAGGGGATATTATTAATAGAATATTTAAGAATTTGAGTCACATTTTAACCAAATTGTATTTGCATGGAATTTACTATTTGCGTATAACACTTACATTGTTTTTATATAAAAAGTAGAACTTTGGTGGAAGAAATTAATAAAACACCAGAGAACTTTTTTTCTATTTTTGAGTAAAACCTATTTTTTAGTATTGTAAATAATAACAGGAAATTACTGCAAATTCAGAAAAGGCAAAAGGCAATCCCATATGCAATATTTCAAAAATTTATAAAGCAAAATAATAATAACAATAATAATAGTTTTTTTCACTATTGTCTTACGCAAAATATTTTTAAATTAGTCATTTTTCTTAAATAACGGCGTTTGCATATATTTTGTGCTGTATATGCAAAAAAAAAAAGACAGATATGTTTCTTAAGGAAGTCTTTTGAATATTTTTAGCTAATTGGAAGTTTCTTATTTATCTGAATTTTTTAATAAAAGTTATCTACATTTATTATTAAGTTTATCTAAAAATGATATTCTTCCGAATGATGAAATTATATAAATAAACGCCGTGCCCTATTATAAAATGAGTAATATTCATACTTATGATTTATGTTATTATGATTTATTTGTCAAACCTGAGTTGAATATATATAAAAATACGAATATATGTAGGTACAAATAAGTAAAAAACAAATAAGTAAAAAAAAAAAATATTATTATAATAATAACGTATTGTTATATAATAGTGTTTAATGAATGTACGTAAAATAATTTTTTATTCAATTGAACTATTATATAACTTGAAGATTATTTACTTAGCCATGACATTTTAAACCTCGTCTTATTAAATATTTTTTTTATTGTTCTGTTGTGAATTATCAACGGGAAAAAAATATCACTCATTATTATTAAAAATGAGATAATGTTGGTTTTATGCAAACAAATCAATGCTTGTTATGAAATAAAAAAGGAAAACGATTTTCTAATAATATTTGTTCAAAATCATATTTAAAAAAGCAATTAAATAGTTTTACTTTTACTCTTCCTCCCAACCATTTGCATGAAATCGCAGCTTCGAATTCGCCATTTTTAAAGGACAACGTCTACTTAAAAAAAAAAAAAAATTTTCATTCACTTTAATAGAAAATGTCAGAAGCCCTTTGAGTGTATGTGTATGCGTCTTGTGCATCACAGGCAAACACACGCTTTTGACAATGCGCGCCTCTCCTCCTCATTAAATAACTGCCTTAAGGCATTTATTGTACTACCCAGTTTTAAACGTCAAAGTACAGTTTTATGTAAATGGCAAATTTAAAGTTTTCGGTAGAACTATTTGACGATGTTTTTTATGATCAAACATTTTTTCCTGCTTTGTTTATTAAGGCACTTCTCGCGTTTTCTTTTCTGTTTTTCTTTGCTTTTGAAAACAATCCAAGCAGCAGCTCGAACATGATTGGGTCAAAATTTATGCAGATGATATTCATTTCCAGTCTTTCGTTTTTATTCTTTTTTGCCGGTGTACCGGAAACTTTTTTATGGTCCTGTGGTCGTGTGTTCAATGTTTTATGAAAGCATCACATGTTCTTTTGATATTTAATTAACCCGTGACCTTAATATTAGCAGTAGAGAATCAATGTGGAACTAAACATGTAAACAGGATTTTTTATTTTTTGTCTCAATAAAAAAAATGAAATACATAACATTATATACTTTTGTATTTTGGAACTACTTCTTCATGTTTTGCTCAAAACGTGAATTTTTGTTTTTGAACGAAAACGAAGTAAATAAAAATAAATTCAAGGACATATTTAAATTATTTTTTTTTGCAATTAACTGCAGTATTTCTGCTGACATTTTTCAAAAAAAAACAAACATTGTATTTCTGAGTTAACATATTTAAGATAATTTAGAACTATAAAATAATGTGTATACTCATTTATATATGAAACGAAATGAATTAATTAACTTTTTATGGGTAATGTTTCTAATCTACGCATTGATATTCAATGTTCTATTCATATTCTCTGCAAAACTAATGCATTTTGCTTGTGAAACGAAATAAAAAATAAATCCAAGAAAAATATTTAAATTGGTTCTTTTTTTTTGCAAATAACTGCAGTTTTTGTAGACAAGCTGCAGTATTTCAACTTACTTTTTTTTTAAAGAAACATTGTATTTCTCAGTTAACATTTTTAAGATAATTTAAAACTACAAAAAGTGTAGACACTCATTTAATCCTTTTGATTTAATATCTAAATATTATCTTTTCATGGATAATGTTTTTAATTTACATTGATATTGAATAATTTATGAGTTATTTCCTTACAATATTATCAGAACATTGCTATTAAAGTAGGTTTAAAATAATTTTCAAATTATAATCGAAAATATATGAAGAAAAGAAAATTATTTTCTTTATGAAGTTATGTCTACATGAATATTTATGAATCTAAATATAAGCAATTATAATTTAATATCTTATTATAATTTATTGAAATATTTCTAATAAGATGAATGCAAGAAAAGAAAAGTAGAATAAAATATATCTTATATTTATTAATCACCTATAATGAATATAATCGGAAGTTTTTATTCTGTGTATCATATTGCTAGTTACTGGAATCATTCTTTTCTGAATAAAACAAAATCTATACTAAAAATCAGTTAAATACATTTGGAAAGTGATTTGGATTCTGCTATTGCGGTTTTTCTTGTTATTTGCTGATTTTAAATTGAAAAGAAAGGAAGGAGAATGTAATTCCAAGTGCAGCATTCGATTCCAATCTTAACTTATTTTTGATTAAGAATGAGTTAAGATTGATTTTTAATCTTTTACTTATTTTTCAATAAAGAAAATATCACTTTTAAATTAAAGGATTTTTTAATTTGAAAATTTAATTTTGTATTATATTACATACTTTATCATAATACAGATTTTTGTTAGTTTGAAAATTAAATTGGAAAAAAAAAATTCTTTTTAAATTTAATTAAAATTTATGATTTGATGTATATGATGTTTTTGAAATTTTAAAGATATAGCTAAGCAAAGTTTAAATATTTTTGTTTGAAATATTTTTTAATATATTTTATTTACTGGAATATATTCAGTATTAGCATAAAAACAATGACTAGAACATGAAAAAATACATATAAAGAGTAAAGCATAAAAAATTAAAAACTTAATGAATAAATAAAGAAAAACACGTAATATTTGCTTTATTATCATGTGTCAACATGATCTTGTCCCTGGGTCCGGGGTCCGTGATGCTATCCGAAATTGAGGGTCAATTAAATAAACTCCATTGCAAATATTGGCGAAAAATGGTAATTTGGGCCTTTAACTCTTGAAATGATTCACGAATAACGTTAATCTTTAGGAATTTCTGGAGAATTTGGCCTTTGTTTGAAGTGTTTTGTAGTATGGGTTTTCAAACACTTTTCATGGTTTGGGCTAGGATTTTAAACATTTATATTTCCAATGGCTATAAAGCACTCGTAGTGCGTTGATCAGTTCCTTCTTCTTGAAGTTTCATATTTATCACTTTTGGCATTTTCCCATGCCTATTGAGCTGTATAGTGCTTTTTATTGTATTTGGAATACTTCATTTATACCTATAATTTTCAAACTGTGATATATTCATTTGGTTATTGAATGTGATAACGTTTCTTGTAGAATTTGGAATACTTCATTCTTCATTTACGACAATATTTATCTTACTTTTGTATATTCTTTTAGAGATTCCCAGAACAATTCATTCTTATTCTATCTACTACTATACTATTGTTATAAAAATACATTGTTACAGAACATTGATATTTGAATTCAAGTTTTAAAAGTTTTGCAGTGCCGTTTTATAACACTGTAATGTATTGTTATAACTACATTAAAATTAGTTTTTTATTTATTTAAAAATAATAAATAATAATTCGTTCATAATTTTTTTTATTAAAGCACAATTTCAAATGAACAGAAAAAATATTAAAAGACGATAAGACCAGTTTAACTGCAGAATAAAATCATTTTCATAAAAAACTAATTAGTTAAGAAAAGTCGATTTTATTCATTTAGATATAATGTAGATCCAGAATGTTTAATTTTTATTTGAGAAATGAATTTGATTTTAAAAAAAACTTTTAATAAAAACAGATGATTCCTGAAGAATTTTAAAACAGCAATTTGACTTTGAAAAAAGTACTATTTTAATTTAATTAGAAAAGAAATAATTAGAATTTTTCGTAATTTTATTAGAGAAGGAACATAAAATTTATTAATAGACGATAACTGTTAAATTTTCAGTTAAATTTGCAGAATATTTATAAATCGAACAAAAATCATTCTTTTACTTTTAAATTTTATATAAATAGTAGTCTGCTTTCATTCATTTAGATGTAATGTAGATTAAAGGTGTTTAATTTCATTTAAGATGAATTTGATTGTAAACAAATTTAAAAAAAAAAAAAAAACTTATTTGTAGAATTTTTAAAAGAGGAATTTTAAATTGAAAAAGTAATATTTTAATTTAATTAGAAAAGAACTAATTAGAATTTTTCGTAATCTTTTATTATAAATTTTTAAAGGAACGGAAAATTTATTAAAAGATGATCACTTACCAGTTAAACTTGAAGAATATTTATAAAGCAAACAAAGATTATTCTTTACTAATAAATTACACAGAAAAATCGCCTGCTTTTATTCATTTAGATGTAATGAAGAAGGCATTTTATTTTAACGTGTATTTGATTTTTAAAAAAACATGCTAGTATGAACAGACGATTCCTGAAGAATTTTAAAAGAGGAAATTTAAATTGAAAAAGTAATATTTTAATTTAATTAGAAAGAAGCAATTACAATTTTTTTATTAGAAATTTTTTTTTAAAGAAACATAAAAACTTATTAATAGACGATAACGTTTCCAGTTAAATTTGCAAAATATAAATAAATCAAACAATAACAACATCAAAAAAATAAATTATTCTTTACTAATGAATTATATATAAAGAATCGTCTGCTGGCATTCATTTAGATCTATTGTCGATTCAGAATATTTAATTTTTTTGTGAGGTTAAATTTAAAAATTCTGATAAAAACAAACGATTCCTGAAAAATATTTAAAAGAAATCTTTCAATGAAAAAATACCGTTTTAATCTAAATAGAAAATAACTAATTATGATTTTCATAATTTTTAATTTTTATTAGAAAAAAATATAAATTTCATTTATTTTTAATAATTAATCATAGTTTTTATTAGAAAACCTTTTTAAAAGGACAAAAAACATGTTTAAAGGCGATCACTTACAACTCGTAGAATGTTTTATAAAAAAACGAATGAAAATTATTATCTACTAACAAACAATTTATAAACATTATTTACTCATTCAGACGTTCAAAATCACCACTTAAAATATGTTAATAAAGGGAGTCTTTTTAATCATGAATGCATTTTTACATGTCTTACTTTTAAACAAACAAAAGCATGCAAAAAAATATGCTAAGAATCTAGTTTAATAATTCATTGAAAGTCAAAACGAATGCAAATAGTTTTCCCAACACAAACTTTTAATTTCGGACAGGCAATTTTTCCATATGTCCTGTGGGACGAAAGAGGGGGAGGAGCTAAAATTCAAGGATCTTAACTATCCTCGAGGCATTTTAAAAAATTTGGGCCACCTCACCACATTTATGGTAGTTTTCTCATTAGCGACTTAACGTTCCTTTCACAAATTTGTTGAAAAACCGAAAAAAAAAAAAATAAAGGGGGCAGCAATTACTGACAGAGCGATTGAGTTTTCATAACAACCCTGTTTTGCTCAAAGTGTGCTGCTTCTAGCTGTTAACTGCGAGCTTGGTAAAAAAGATTTTTTAATTACAGCCCATTCGAAGAAATAAGCTGAGAAGGGGTTATAATCCACTTTGGGCTGTTTAAAACCGACTGCATTCTTGTCTAATTTCCTTCATTAAAGGTAATAAGAAGATTACAATGCGTTATTCTTTACTCGGGAATTATATACTCTCTTTCGAATTTAATGGATTTTTCAATGCGAAAAGTTTGTCGCATTGAATTTATTGGAATGCAAATAAAATAAATCCATTGTAAAATGGTGAGTACTAACTAAATATGTAAATTTGTTTTATTAAGACTTACATTAAGTTAAGTCGTAATGAACAATGCCACTTGGCTCGACGTCTTGTTTTTACTAGCTAATAAATAATAACTCTTGTTTTTACTAGCTTTGTTTTTTTAGCTACTAAAAACAACACTATTTTCTAATAAATAGATAAAGTTGACTTTCATAAAAACTACATAAATCTATTCATTTGATTTGCTTTTTTTTTTTAATCAACGTGCTTTTTAAAGGTTGTTTTTAAATTAATTTCTTTCGTTTTTATACCTTATATTATTATGTTGACTACGGTCAGAACTAATTGTCTGATGCATATTTATGGTTTTAATTATTTTCATTATGGGATTGAGATATGCAACAAAAAGAAAAAAAAAATTTTAGTTTTCTTGCTTTTTAGAAGTATGCTAATATTTCAAAGAGATATATTTTTTTAATCAACATGCTTTTTAAAGTATTTTATTAAATTGATATGTATCGGTTTTTATACCTAGTATTAATATGTTGATTACGGTCAGAAAAGAATGAAGAATGTTAGTTCTTTTGCAATAGTAAAGATTTTGCTAATATCTCTAAGAGAGATCGATTTTTAATTAACGTGCTTTTTTAAAGGTTATTTTATCAAATTGATATGTATTGTTTTTTATATCTAATATTAATAAGTTGGTTATGGTCAGAAAAGAATGTCTGATAGATGTTTTAAACGAACAAATTTACATTGAAAAAATATTGTTTTTAATTTAATTAGAAAATAACAAGTTAAAATTTTTTTTTGTAATTTTCTTATTAGAAAAATGTTTTTAATTTTAGTTATTTTTATTGATTAATCACAACTGTTTTATTAGAATTTTTTTTTAAAGTACAGAAAATATATTAAAGGCGATCACACAACTCACAGAATGTTTATAAAAGAAAAAAAAAATTATTTACTAACAAACGATATATAAACATTACCTGCTCGTTCAAACGTCGAAAAGTACCGCTAAAAAATGAGTTAAAGGAGCAATTTTTCCGATCATGAATTCATTTCACACGTCTCAATTTTAAACAAACAATAGCATGCAAAAAATATATTACGAATCTAATTTAATAATTCATTGAAAGTCAAAAAGCACACTGCAAAAGTTCTCCCCAACACAAACTTTTAATTTCGGACAGGCAATTTTCGTTCCCATAATGTCTGTGGGACGAAAAGAGGGGAGAGGTGGCTAAAAATTCCAAGGATCTTAACTATCCTCAGGCCTTTTTAAAATGTGGGTCACCTTCTCACATTTTCTTCCTTAATTAGTAATTTTCTCATTAGCGACTTAACATTCCTTTCACAAATTTTTGAAAAAAAAAAAAATAAAAAATGGGGCAGCAATTACTGGCAGAGCGATTGAGTTTTTCATAACAACCCTGTTTTGCTCTAGTGTGCTGCTCAGCCGTTAACTGCAAGCTTGGTGAAAAAAAATTAGTTAATTACAGCCCATTCCAACAAGCTGAGAAGGAGGTGATAATCCACTTTGGCCTGTTTTAAAAAACCGACTGCATTCTTGTCTAATTTCCTTCATTAAAAGGTAATAAGAAGATTACAATGCGTTATTCTTTATTTAGGAATTATACTCTCTTTCAGAATTTAATGGATTTTCAATGCGAAGGTGTCGAATTGAATTTATTGTTTTAACGAAGTAAATAAAAGAAATCCTTTGAAAAATGGTGAGTACTAACTAAATATGAATATTTGTGTAATTAAAATTCCATTAAGTTACGTCGTAATGAACAATATTGCTTGGATCAACGTTTTGTTTTCATTAGCTACTAAACACAAACTGTTTTGCTAATAATTAGATAAAAAAGATCTTTTCAAAAAACTACATAACTTCATACTTTATTTGCTTTGTTATTTGTATCGACGTGTTTTTAAAAGGTTATTTTATTAAATTATGTGTGTATCAGTTTTTTTATTTGATATTAATATTTGATTATGGTAAAAAAGAATGTCTGATAAATGTTTAGGGTTTAAATTTGTTTTTAATTATTCTCGTTATCGGACTGAGATGAGCAACAAAAAAAATGAAGAATTTTAGTTATTTTTGCAGTTTTCAAGATTTTTTGCTAAAATCTCAATGAGATCGATTTTTTTAATCAACTTAGTTTAATAAAATGACCCTGAAAAAGTGGGTTTTTATTTTTGATATTACTATGTTGATTATGGTCAAGAAAACCATGTTTAATAGATGGTTATGGCTTATATTTCTTAAAATTATTCTCTCGTTATGGAATTTATATAAAGAAAAAAAAAAGAATAGAATTTTAAGATTTTTGCTAATATCTCAAAGAGATCAATTTTTTTAATCAACTTATTTTTAATAATATAACATTTAAAAAATTAATTTTCATCTTTTTTATATCTTTTATTATTATGTTGATTACGATCAGAAAATAATGCTTAATTCAAGTTTACGGTTTTTAAATATGTTTTTATTATTCTCGTTATGGAATTGAGATAAAAATTAATGAAGAAATTTTAGTACTCATGCTGTTTTTAAGATTTTTGCTAATTTTCAAAAATTTCAATCATTGTTGTAAAAAAAATGTTTAAAAACAAATAAAACTTTCATTTACTAATAAACATTTTATAAACATTATTTGCTTGTTCGACGTTCAAAAGTTGCTACTTAAAAAGTGCTAAAGAGGGCAATTTTTTCGATCATGAATTTATTCTAGACGTTTTACTTTTAAACAAACAAAGGATGCAAAAAATATCTTACGAATCTAATTTAATAATTCATTGAAAGTCAAAAAGCACACTGCAAAAAGTTTTCCCAACACAAACTTTTAATTTCGGACAGACAATTTTCGTTCCCATCATGTCCCGTTGGGGAAGAGGGGAGGAGGTGGTTAAAAATTCCAAGGATCTGAACTATCCTCGAGGCATTTTTAAAATTAGGGTCACCTTCTCACATTTTCTTCCTTAATTAGTAATTTTCTCATTAGCGACTTAACGTTCCTTTTACAAATTTTTGGAAAACCGAAAAAAAAATATACATACATAATAAAAGAAGCAGTACTAGCAGGCGACTGGGTTTTTCATAACAACCCTGTCTTGCTCCAAGTGTGCAGCTTCTAGCTGTTAACTGCGAGTAAAAAAAAAAAATTAAAAAAAAAAATACGAAATAAACTGAGAAGGGTGATAATCACTTTGTGGGTAGTTTTAAAACCGACTGCATTCTTTGTCTAATTTCCTTCATTAAAAAGGTAATAAGAAGATTACAAGGCGTTATTCTTTACTCAGGAATTATGCTTTTTCTTTTCGGAATTTGATGGATTTCTCAATACGAGAGTGTCGCATTGAATTTATTGTTTTTTAGGAATAAATAAAAGATATCCATTGTAAAATAGTGAGGTACTAACTAAATATGGCATATATTTGTGCAATTAAGACTTGCATTAAGTTAAGTCGTAATGAACAATCCTACGTTTTATTAACTACTAAAAACAAAACTGTTTTCTTAACAAATTTATTAAAACGTTGTCTTTACAAAAAAAAAATCATAAATCTATTCATTTTTTTTTTTTTTTTAATCAACGTTTTTTTAAAACTACTTTATTAAATTAATATGTATCGTTTCTTATACCTTACATTAATATTTAATTACGGTCAGAAAAAAAGAATGTCTGATAGATATTCGACGGTTTAAATTTGGTTTAATTATTCTCATATGGGATTGAGATAAGCAATAAAAATAATTTTTAGTTATTTTAGTTATTTTTGTTTGCAAACTCAAGAG
>BPLR01005238.1:0-7500 GCA_021605095.1 Caerostris extrusa | reverse complement strand
TTCCGAACATTTATCAAGGTCGAACTCAAAGGCGTCGAAAAGAAAAGTAATTACTGCATTGAGAGATGGACTGTACAGTACACTTGTACTGCAAGAGTATGGAGATTATCAATGCATCATTTTTGTGTTCCTCTGGTCCAAAGAGTGATACGATGAATGAAAGTTAACTAATGGAGTGAGTGTTCGTGATAATTCATTTCTATCATTGCGTTGTGTTCTATCTTGTTGATAGTATTTCCGGGCATGTGTCTTTATAATTGAAAATGGTCCTTGTTATCCCACACTTATGAAATAAATTTAACTGTTATATAATATTTAAATTGAACTTCATACATGGTAGTTAAAAAGTTGTATCATAAATTTAGAGTTATTCGTTGTTAGAACGACATGTAAGTAGCAGCATTCTCATTCATGCTATTCATCATCCAGCTATTATCCACATTTTACTGTCCTTATGTGAATACCATCAATTCAAATTCATTTTAGTTTGTGTAAATTTTTAACTTTTCTCTCGAGCGTATGGAATTAGTGTTTTTGTCCAACGGATTTATTATGAATCATTTTTCGATTCAGCACTGTTTGTATCATAGCAGCATTGTCATCCATGATTTGAGTTCCCCACCAATATAATCAATACCTCCTCCAATTCGAACTCATTTGAGTAAATTCTTACAGAATTCTTCTTTAGATTTACCCGAATTCCTTTGAGTAAATTCAATCAAATACTGCATTGTTTTTTGTTCAAACGATGTTATTTCTGTTTCAGCATTGTTTATATCATAACAGCATTGTCATTCATGCTGTACATCATCCCTCTTTTTTTTTTCGATTCAGCATTGTTTGTATCATAGTACCATTGTCATCCCATATACATCATCTATATTTTCCAACCCTAATTTGAGTACTCCAATTCAATTCATTTGAGTAAATTCTTAACTTTTCGAGCTTATAGGATGGTCTTCCCAATCCTACAAATTTATCCTTTTCCCGTATCACTTTTTCAATTCAGCATTGTGTGACGAGTTTTGAGCCAGGCTTCCTTATTCAAAAGCCCAAATGCTCAACAAATCAGTTAACTCGAAGCTTATTAGTTAAAAAAAGTAAAACACATTATTTACAAAAGAATGCATTTTCAGAATATGACATTTATTTAAATTACAATATAATTACTTTGTATTAAATGCAAAATGCTCTTTTTGAATTGAGTAAGAGTGAAATTGACAGCTATACTCCTAATTTTCTGGGGGAGCGGGTGATGGCCAATTGGGTAGCACTCTGACCTTTGGTACGCAGGCTACAGGTTCAAATCTTAAAGGTGTCATGGATGTTTGTTAGTGGTTTGGAAGCCATGTTAAACTGTATGGAGGTCCCGATCTAATTAGCTTAAAGCGTACACAAATTGATAGTAGGACGACAAACCAAATCTTCTTTTTCTGTCTAAAATCATATAAACCAAGAAGATATTTACTGCTTTACTCATTATTTATAAAACTTTACTCATTATTTATAAAACTTTTACTCTAAATTCCATGACAAGTAATGTACATAATTATCAAGCAATTTAAAGTAATATTAATCCATTAAATATGTGCAGTTTTTTACTTATTGTTTTATTGATTAAAATGGATGAAGAATAAAAAAATATATAATCGTATTTCAGCAAAATTTTGAAAAAATTAATCATAAATTCTCTTAAAATATAATATTATTGAATATAACATTTCTTGACTTTTTATTTGGTAAAATATTTTCTTCCATGACGGTTAGATATTCTAAAAGTTATTTCTTTTAAAGCTACGATGATTCAGAATAATAAAACTATATAAAAAAATAAATAAAAAGAAAATTGTGCAGTATAACAAAATTATTCTTATTTTAATATTTAGAATCATTACCAGCTTTTTTTATTATAATTTTGTCATCGTTATGTTCTTAATGAATAAAAATGCTTAATTTAATGCATTTACAACATTACTTGGAGTTCGATGCGATATATTTATCAGAAAATATTAAATTAATAATCCAATTTATGTATTCCAAAAAAAAATTTTCAAACGTAGGAAAATTGAAGAAAAACAATTACCTCATTACCCCTTGCCCCCTTCCGAAAAGAAAAAAAGGTACCTCAATTGTTCCCAAAACCCAACCCCACTTAAAACGAAATTTCCACTGTTTCAACCCATTACGAAAATTCCTGCCAAGGCATTGAAAAGAGAAAAATGCACTTATACTGTTATCAGTCGTCTTTGAATTGTGTGATGGCAGCTAGCCAATCCACGGCAGAGAATGCAACCATTAACATGGCATCGTCAACCAAATTGTTTTTTAAAGAGTGGGCACAATCACCAGGCTCATGAAAAGCTATTCCCTCGTACTTAATCACGTTTTCCTTGTAGACCCGAACTATTACTTAGGACAAGATGTTAAACCATTTGTCGGCCCGAGCCTTTCAACGATTTGCCTTCCACCAAGACTGTGGACCTATTGTCCGTGTCGTTTTCATTCAGATAACCTACTTCTCTGAAATCGGCCTTCGTAATGGATGCTGGAGAGGTGGGGTCAGGGTAGGTCATGTAGAACAAGTAGCTACTGACTCGTTATCTAAAGAAAATCTATTGAGTCTTTTTCTTTCAACTAAAATTCTTAGTGCATTACAAACAAGCAATACGAGGTTCACAAAATAATCAACTTCATCTACAGATTTTATATGTGGATGTATATGTGTATAGAATAATTTAAAAACTATAACTCTTTAGATGTTTATTTTTTATTCTGTGAACTGTTAAATCGTCCAAAATTTTCGTAGCCTAGATTTAAGAAAATATCTATGAATTTCTTAATAACTTTAAAACAGTTTTTGTTGTCATTAAATTTTTTCTGATACCAGATGTCCGATTATAAAAAAAAGATACTGGCGCCAGTAGTGATTTTCCGTAAAAATAGTTAGCGAATATACAAATTTAGTGCTTAATTTACTTTTCAAAATAACATTATTAGCTCTTAAGAATAAATGTGATAGATTTAAAAGCGAAAAAAATTGGAAATTCTTGAGAAGAAAGATGGCTTTATTTAGCTCGTTAATTATTTAAATTTTAATTATCTTAATTATATATTTGAAATCTCCTCCTTTTAATTCTTTCATATAATCTATTAGTAGGAGAATAAATTATTATATCTATTCTTACAAAAGAATCTATTATTACAATACATTATTATAGAACAATTATTTGTTTAAAATCTCAACCTTTAATTATGTTTTTCAGGTAATTTTATTTTCTGTAGGCTGGCAATACTGGATGTTTTATTCTAGTATTTTGCAAAAACAAACAAACAAATCGGATAAAATTTATAATGTGTTCTTCTCATTTAAAAATAAATTCCCTTGTTTAATCCTGTTAAAATCGTTAACAAAGAATTTTATCATATTGTTAAGTTTTACATTGACATACCATATTGATCTTCTTAAATTTGTTCATTAAATATAATTAGTTATAAAAAGCTTCCTAAATAAATTTATTGCATTAAAAATAAATAACTGTTAAAATTTTGCTAAGAAGGAAGTTGTTTCTCGATAAATGTATTAAAGAGTTTAAACGAAAGTCCATAAACTCCTCCATGCTTGTTGTCCAATCCAGAGTGACAATAATACTTCAGTAGGTAAACACATTTTGTCCATCGCAAATATAAAACTCTTTAATACCATCTGGCAACTCTAGGGAAATAGTCCTTTTCTGTTGAATCGAATAGGAGTTTCTGGCATACAGATAAAAATCTCTTGGATTTGATTTATTTTGTTTTCTTCTTGGATTTAAATTCCCGTTTTTTGAATTTCTTAAGTAAGAACATGAAAAGAAGATGGTTGACAGTTGCAGTGTTTAAGAACGAAATAATATTTTTATCAAAATTTTTAAGTGATAATAATAAAAAACATAAACATCCTCCAGGTAAGAAATTATGTCACCATTCCAGATAAAAATTTTAGTTTATTGTTGATTTATCATATATATAGGAATATAACAGGCAAATAAATTTTGAAAAATAATTTTACAGACACCTTTACTAAACAAAACCAAAAGAATTTGCTTGAGAAATAAAAATGAATGTTAAGAAAAAAGAACTGTAAAACTTATCGAATTATATAATTAAGTTATATTTTAACTTTTTTCAATAATTTCTAATTTTGTCCATTTATTTATGCATCATTAACATATAATGTAATTTAATTTATATATATATATAACGGGTCATTATAAAAAAAATTTCTCGATAAATGAGTCCCTAACAGATAGTTACCATTCACAGAAACTGAACGAAATTTTTGTTTAAAAATATTTTGGAGTATGCGCTTAGGGTATGCGCACAACTGTTGTTTTTCAAAAATTATATGAAAAATAAAGTTAAATTTCTTTAATAGTTACGTTTACAGTGACACGATTTCGAAAATTTCAGATGGAAAATCTACATTTCTTATTGAAATGCAAACTTCATAGTGAAAAAAATCATAAAGTAGTGTTGAACTGTACCCGTAGCAAGAAAATCGCCGGCGCTAGACAGACAAAAGAAGAAAAGTGAAGCAACAATACTTCAGATAAGCAACAGAAAACAAAACATTTTAATGTGTTTCAAACGCGACACATAGATGTTCTATACGACATAATGAAAGTTTTAACAGTTGTAAACTGAACGCGTGTATAAACATTACTCAAATTATAATAAATTTGTAGCACTGTCTATTAATTGTATTATTTTTATCAATCAAAGGAACAGCACTTTTAAATAAACTTAATCAAAAATTGAGACAACTTCTAATAAAAAAATTTAGGTCAATAACAGGCCTTCAATTAGTAAAAGTACTCAAACAAGACATCCCTAAGAAGCAAAGTATTTCTTTTAAAAAAAAACCATTGTTAATTGTAATAATGATGTTTTCAGTCTCGTAAGCATTTCAACGATGTTTTAAAAATGAGACGCGTAACATAGATTTTATTGTAACTGTTTCGAAGCCTCAATGTCAGCAATATTCGAAAATGAACCTACAAAAAGAGGAATCCAAAACAGTTAATAATTGCTTCTTGTTCCTTTCAATAACACGATAATATTAATGATCCTCTAAACAAACGTTTGGAACAAAAGACCTTTGTTTGGAACACACAGAACTTATTTCCAATATATATAACGCATGATACTTGTTATCCAAAACTAAACAGAAATGCACAAATGACTGCTGCCTTTATTCAACTTTTACGCCAATTCACTTTTGGGAAAACCGAGATCTTACGTGTGGCAACTCGTTATTAATTCTGAGTTATGTGTGTAACAAACTGTTTGCAAGAACCCATTGAAAAGATGAAAGAACGTTTAAATCAATGCCATTCTTTGGAGAGAATCCAAATATTTAGTACCTTATCTCAGACAATCCTTTTGTGTATTGGTCATGGGAGTTATTCACGGTTTTAACAATGCCAATCGTCTAGAGAACATCTACTTTTGATCTAAATATTTATCGTCTTCTAAATAAAGTTGGTCGAACACGAACATCTCTTAAGTCAGAAGCTGGTGTTTGTCCGTTTATGTTTTTATCTTTCTTTTAGTCTGGTTTTCCTCAAGAAGATTAAACATTTCTCTTCAAGGACAGCGGACAGTGAAAGAGCATCGACAATAATGTTTTTGCTTTAGCGACCAATAGTGGTTTTTAATTATTCAAAGTTGTTACTTATTATCTTACGTTAAACAACCTTCAACTCACCTTCAAACATTAGTTAAGCACAGTATTGTAAACAATGGTTTAGTTTGAGAGTTTATGATAATGAGTAGAAATCTGTCAGGGGATATTATTAATAAGAATATTTAAGAATTTGAGTCAAATTTTAACTGTATTGTATTTGTATGAAATTTACTATTATTAAACAATACTTAGAATGTTTTTATAAAAAAAGAAGAACTTTGGTGGAAAAAAATTAATAAAACTCTAGAGTTTTTTTTTTTTTTTTTGCTATTTTATTGTGTAAAACCTATTTTTTAATATTATTGTACATAATGACAAAAAAAACTTTTTAGAAAGGCAAAAAGTAATCACATATGCAATATTTTGAAAACTTTATACAGCAAAAATAATAATAATAACAATAATAATACTTGTTTTTAACTATTATCTAATGCAAAAATATTATTAAACCATTTTTCTTAAATAACGGAGTTTGCATATATTATACAACATATATGAAAAAAAAAAACATGTTATATTTCTTAAGGAAGTCTTTTTTTGAATATTTTAGAATTTCTTATTGATCTAAAATTTTTTTTAAGTTTATCAAAAATGATATTCTTCTTATTGATAGAAATAATATAATTATACGCTCGTTGAGTAATATTTATACTTATGACTTATGTTACTATGATGACTTATTTGTCACACCTGAGTTGTATATATAAAAAAATACCAATATATATTGAAAGGTATGTATATAAATATTATTATAATAGTAACGTATTGTTATATAATAGTGTTTACTGAATGTACGTAATTTTATTCAATTGAATTTTCCATATACCTTGAAGATTGTTTATTTAGCCATGACATTTTGAACCTTGTCTTATTAAATATTTTTTACCGTTTTTTGAATTATAAACGGAAAAAAATATCACTTATTAATATTAAAAATGAGATAATGTTGGTTTAATGCAAACAAATCAGTGCTGTTATGACATAAAAAAAAGAACATTTGCTCTTTATAATAATATTTGTTCAAACTTATATTTTAAAAAAAGCAATTAAATAGTTTTTTTTTTTTACTCTTCCTTCAAGCCATTTAATGAAATCAAGCTGCTTGAATCTGCCATTTTTTAAAGAACAGTGCCCATTTAAAAACCCCGAAATCATATATATCATTCACTTTAATAGAAATGACAGAAGCCCTTTTGAGTGTATATGTGTATGCGTCTTGTTCATCACACACAAACATGCCTTTTGACACGTGTTTCGGTTCTCCTCTCATTAAATAACTTCCTTAAGGCTTTTATTGCACCCTAGTTTTGTAAAACGTCAAAGCACAGTTTTATGTAAATGGCAACTTTAAAGTTTCTTTCGGTAGAACTATTTGATGATGTTTTTATGATCAAACACTGCTACTGCTTTGTTTATTAACGCACTTCTCGCGTTTTGTTTTCTTTTTGCTTTGCTTTTGAAAAACAATCCATGCAGCAGCTCGAACATGATTGGGTCAAAAATTTATGCAGATGATATTCATTTCCAGTCTTTTTGTTTGTTTACTTTTTTTGCCAGTGTTCCAGAAACTTTTTTCTGGTCCTGTGATCGTGTGTTCAATGTATTATAAAAGCATCACATGTTCTTTTGATATTTAATTTACCCATGACCTTAATATTAGCGGCAGAGAATCATTGTGGAACTAGATATGTAAACAAGTATTTTTGCTGAGTTATAAAAAAATGAATTACAAAAACATTATATTCTTTTTGTATTTTGGAACTTCTTCTTTCATG
>BPLR01005237.1:0-31838 GCA_021605095.1 Caerostris extrusa | reverse complement strand
TGAGATCCAGCCCACGAAAAGCTAATAATGTGGCTTAATACTGGGCGAAGCAGACCAATATCTAAAATTCTAAAGCTTAACTACTTGTTAGCCCATCTCAATATATGTCTACGTCTACACCGTATAAGAGGGGTTCAGATATATCATTTCAGAATGTTTTTAGCATAGCTTAACATCTCACTAGAACAGTTTTCTTTTCAATTTGAATACAGTCATGCTAAAACATAATAGAGTCGAAGCACACTTCAAGAGCTAAAGAATACAATAGGTCTGCGCTGTGAATTCGCAAATATCATATTGGCACCCTAAAACTATTTGATAGACTCAGGCACGATAAACGTACAGATTTGCACTCGAACTCAGCCAGAGAGCTGAGAAAAGAGCACCTTATAATTAGTTACTTCATCTATTTATATATCTTCGGGGTCAGATATCTTCAATCAAGATAATATATTCAGCTATTGATGTCTGGGGGTTGCAGAGGCATGGAACATGCTTTCATATTTAAGTTTGTTTCACCATTGTGTACCACAGAGGATTTGTTGCACAGGATGAGCCGTGAAGGCAGATGGGAAATGCCTGCTAATGCACAGGTGGCTCTGGCTGATGCGCCGAGTTGTATTTTTTATTTCCGGAAAGAGAGCTGTGTATGAAGAATATTATGGAAGGATTCAACGGGAACGATGGGCAATCTCTGCTTGTGGAGCAATCTGATAGGGAAAAGCTGCAGAGATACAGAATGCGTCCAGTCACTGGAATCTCAAACATGGTATTAGATTTCCGGGTTTGTTTTCTGCTACGTATATTTCCTGATGATGTATCACAGAAGCACCTCATTAAGTGCAAACATAGCCAGTACAGCCCATGATTTGCCAATTGCCAAAGGCTGCGCTTAATGTTAGTACTAATACAGCCAGATCCATCAATGGTGATTTGACTCAACACAGTCCCACATAATGAGTTATATCAAGAAAGAATAATGCAGGCTTCACATTTTTGTGACACGAAAAATGTTGGCTTATTATAGTATTGGCAAGATAATAGCTCGAGTAACAACACCACCAGAATTCAATATATATATAAAGTATATATATATATATATATATATATATATATATATATATATCTTGATTTAAAAATAAAAAATAATTATGTATCAATAATAATATGATAGATACACAAAAATTTCAATAGTGTTTTCGGGTTATATGTAATGACAGCCGTTTGGCTTTTGTCGATTTCTGCTGTTGAAAATATTTTTTCCTCAAATAGTCGACAAAGGTTTCAGTTTGTTTTCTTAAACAGAGCTATATACAAACAAATATATTGATAGAATTTCTAACTATAAATGTATTATAAACTGAAAAAAAGCAATAAAACACTTTGCACTGCCTATGCCATAAATCGACACCTTATTTCTTGGTATAGCTGGTCGTTATTAGCTTCGCTATGAAGATGAATGTTACAGACACTCACAATGACAATGACATTGTCAATCTCTGTCAGATACTCTTGCATCCTTGTAAGTGCCTTCACAGTCAATAATGTTCTTTTCCAGCCTAGCACAATCAAAATATGTAGAATGATCTGGAATAAATGTTTCTGCATTTTCACAATGGAAGAAAAGTATTTTTATCATGAAAAATAGCAATCGATTGCTTTACTGTGTGTCGGGTCAGGAATGGGATTCTGTTTATTCAAAGCGTATGATGTTCTAAAATATTAATGATATTTGTGTTTGTGTTATTACTACATGGGAATAATAAAAGGGTAGTTTATTGAAAAAGTAATTAATTTTTGAATATTTGTTTTGGGAGGTAAATCAGTATCCGATACGAAATAGTGTGTACTGAAAGGGAAGTTATACTTGTGTCCAAGCTGCTCCTTTCAAACAGTCACTTTCTCAGAAAATGCGTCATACGGGCTCATATATACAAACCAGCCTGTATCGGCCGGCAAATGGCAGGTGAATGCACTCATTTGGTACATGTAGGCCAGGTTCACATAGAATAAGTCGATATATTAACTTTGGGGACAACTAATTCTCTAATTACTTATAATTGAAATCGTACAGTGACATGGGTCTTACAATATTACTATACTTAGTTGGCCTGAGAGCACGAAATATATCGTCGGGTTCTATTGAGGTAATGGGCTTGAGTTCAGCTTACTGAAGATATAGGTTCACCCTTCTTTTAGCAGTACATGCTAGAAGGCCTCTGTGCCGAAAATTCACGAGCCCACAAGTTTTTTTAAATGCTTCCAGCCAGCAACCGAAAGGAATTCGGAAAGTCACAGCCGGCTTGGGAGGCCACTCCAGTTGGTCTCGAATACTCTCGAAATTACATATATTGAACAGCCTAAAGCTTTAAAATAAATCACACTCTTGGCATATCAAATTACCAGCAATCCAATATTGAACTCCAGCGTCAGCCTAATAAGACTCAGATTACACCTCGCCAACCACATTAAAGCTGTCTATTCCTTTCTCTAGTCTTCCTTTCATAGTTTGAAATTTTTTATTCTTCAATGTTTACTCTTCACTTCTGGGCCTATTTATTTTCCTCTTTAAGAGTTCTCCTTTCTTAAATGATTTCTTCCTTCATATCTATTCTTCTTAATGGTTTACTCTTTGAGTCAGCCTTCGGTTTGCCATAGCCAAATGTATGGCGTGAACATGTTTCAAAATACACTAGCCAATTCTTTAAAATACTTCCTGTGATTATGAGGGACCGCTTTATTACTGTAATAACAAAATATTTAAACTATGTAATGTGCATATGGTCAAGACTAGCTATTCATTTCAAAATAAATCAGTATTTACCTATCTTCATTGTCGCTACCTCGCTGTTTGTTCTTTCTTTTTTCATGGTCTTGCTTGCTTTTCCTTTCTAAATGACATTTTTCTTTCCTTTCATGTTCTTCTTTTCTGGGTTTATGTTCTTCTTACCCAGTTCTTTAACGTTTATTTTCCTACCCTTCATTTACTAACGTCACATGCAATGCGTGGAATGCCTTCAGCGTTTGCTGAATGTTTTCAAATTTTCATTCATGTGAGAAAACTGCCGAAATATTATTTGACAATTTCCAAGGGGGAAATAAAACCAGTTCACGCGTACCGTGATATGACATTTCTTGCTTGCATCATTAAAATTTATTGTAATTGATTAAATGCTTTTCAATATTAAAGCCATGAGACAGCACGATAAAAATACATTACAACAAAGAAACAAGATATATACGAATTTATGAGGCTGAGAGGGATGGAATAAACTTAAGCAGTTAGCCGTGCACTCAGCGTATTTGAAGGTGTAATCAGGAAATATCTTTTATCTGGAGAAATGAAATGGCAGTGTCTAGTTCTAGCTGTGTTCACCATTTCTGAAAGATCTAACAAAGAATATTTCATTCTTTTTGTGAACCAGCATGCATGATTTTCAGGTGTAGCCATGCTTCGTCAATATTTCCCAGAAATAGCTTATGAAAACACAAAAACCAGACGGATTCAGATCGATCATGAGATGCCAATAGTTTAACACAGTCGTGTCGGTCGCCAAAAGATTGATATCAGCCATCTATGTAGCACGCAAACAGGTTCGTGTACCGTTTCATTATACTTAAATGGCCACGGCGGACCAAAATTGCGCTCGGTACCTTGGGAGTGTCGCCCGGTTCTCATCATCAACCGCTAGCGGTGGCGATCTGCCGGCCGCATGGGTACCAGCGTTAGGAATCCTGGGTTCGCCAAAGTGTGCATGGGCGGCCTATATAGAGCGATAAACAGAATGGTTTATCTACAAATGGCGACATTGGCGCTTCCGTGAAAATGATATAATATGGCCTCGGAGAATTAATCGACGTGGTTTGCCTCTATGATCTCAGCAACTCGGGAAAGAGACGACATCCACATTGTGGCTCCACCATGGGATGGAGTGGCGATGGGAGCCTGCGTCGCCGAAGGAAAGGTGCCCGGCGGCGAGCTCAGCGGTCGTAGACATTAGCAACGTACGAGAAAGCCTGAAATCCTCACAAGGTAGTCCGACTAAGAGGCTTTCTCCCATACGATACCCAAATGCTCTACAGTTGCCCCTAAAAGTCATACCGGAAGGCACTGCCCTCCTTCAGCGACACGGAGTCAAGTCAAACTTCTAACTACAGGTGCCCCATCATAATAGAATCTTCTCTTCCTCCATCCATGAGTAGATTACAGATGAGATGTCCATCTCGCACTGCAGGACACTGAGGATCATAAATTGCGTACATTATTCGATTAATTCTCAGTATATTATATCATTTTTCACGGAGAAAATTAATCATCATCCATTTGTACTGCGTCAACCATTTGAACTCGCCCTACTAAGAAGGGTGGTTTGTCGCTCTACTATCATTGTATGCACACTTTGGCTAATTAGACGGGGACTTGCAGTTTAAAGTGGATTCCTAACTACTAACAAACACCCATGCAACAGCCAAGATTCGAACATCCATGCCACAGCCTGTGGTACCAACGGCCAGAACGCTAGCCAATTGGCTATCATACCACTCTAAGCAGGTTGGTGGTAATTAACAGACATTTTCTAAGATACCATGTGAGCAAAAGAGAGATGTTTGCTAATGCTAGAACATAATTTGAGATCACCATTGCCATTTAAAAAATTATAATGAAACGGTTTTTTTTTAATTCTCTTTGCGATATACATAAGATGTGATATGATATTTTTAGCATTATTTTTGATATGGTAAATATTTAACATCCTCAAAAACGAATCGAAGATCTCAGATCAAGATCTGGTTTAATCAATTTCCTTAAATGATGCAGAATTATTGGCCGAGAAGCGGCCATACCAGAAATGATGGATCTGGAAAATCTATCAACGCTTTCATGACATGCTGTTCCTAAATAAAAGAAATGAGAAATATATTAAACTCTTTGTTAGATCTTCAAAAATGATGGATTATTTCGTTCGACAAGACCCCCTTTTTTTTGTCCTTCGCATTTTTCATTTCTCAAAGATAAAAGATATTTCCACGATTACTGACGACGTACGTAAGCAGAAAGTGATGGAAATATAACGAGTGCTGTAAAAAATGCTTTTTCTGATCTAAATGACAGAGACGGACGTAAAGTTGATTTATAAGGTACAAAATGCCAGGAGGAGACTAAAAATTCTTAAAGATTTCTATTCCATTACTCTAGTTTTGTCATAAGAACTTACGTCAGATTCGGTATATATATCTTGTTTCTTTTATTTTGTGAAATATTGTTTTTTATCGTATATCTCATGGCTAGACGATAAGTAGGTTAGAGAAAGCATTTTAAATGATACATGCAGTTTTTTGAAATGATTAAGCAAAGTGTCATATGCACGTGGGTACGGTGGAATAGTTTAAACTTTTGTTATTATTTGCAAATTATTAAATAATATTTCAACAGTTTTCATAATCACATGAATATTTAAAGAAATTGAAAACAATTCAATAAATTTTCAGTAACTTTTTGAAACTATTACACTACACGTGCGTACTGTGACGTTAGAATGAATAAATGAGAAAGAATAAATCAGAGAGAGAGAAAGAATAAACCATTTAAGAAGAGAAGAATAAACCATTTAAGAAGAGAAGAATAAATCATTTAAGAAGAGAAGAATAAACCATTTATGAAGAGAAGAATAAATCATTTAAGAAGAGAAGAATAAACCATTTATGAAGAGAATAAACCTTTTAAAGAGACCATAGAGAAAGAGAAGAATAAACCATTTAAATATTAGATACAGGGAGTAATACAATAAGGGTAATTTAATTTGATAAGGTGTAGGTTAAATGGTGTAACAAAAAGGTAATACTATAATAAGATTTTAATGAAAGGTCATTAAATGCAATTTTGTTTTACAAATGAATAAGCAATGTCATATGCACGATTGTAGTGTGGATTCACTAGTTTAAATATTTTTGTTATTATTTGCAAGTAATAAAACAATATTTAAACAGTTTCCATAATCACAAGAATATTTTTAAAAAGAATTGAAAACAATTCAGCAGATTGATTTTTGAAACTTTTATGTTACACTTGCATATTACGACAACAGAAATAATAAACCAGAGAGCGACAGAAGAATTAAACCATTTAAAAAGAAGAATAGACCATAGAGAAAGGGAAGAATAAATCATTTAAGAAGAGAAGAATAAACTATTTAAAAAGAGAAAAATAAACTATTTAAGAAGTGAAGAATAAACTATTTAAGAAGAGAAGAATAAAAATTTCAAGAGAAGAATAGACTAGAGAGAAAGAGAGAATAAGCCATTTAAAAAGAAGAATAGACCATAGCGAAAGATAAGAATAAACCATTTAAATGTAAGTTAACGGGTGTAATGCAATTACTATTAAAATTTGTACTGAAAGGACATTCAATATTAATTTAACTGGATTATAAAGTAAACAATTTTTGAAATTAATTTATTCCAAAATTAATGCAAAATTAATGTTCTTTAAAAACTAAACTGATTTCAAATATATATATAAATAATTTCGAAATTAGTTCGAAAGTTAATAACATTTAAAGATTTCCCTAGGTGAATTTCATGCCTCTATTTTAAATGGCCCTAATGTGAATTTAAATGACTCTAATTCCTTTCAGTTTACTTTTAAACAAGAATATTTAAAAAAACTTGAAAACAATTCAGTAGATTTTCAGTAAAATTTCTTACGCTACAAATACGTATTTAGACACTGCGTAAAAGAGAAGAATGAACCATATAAATGTAAGTTAACGAATGTAATACATTCACTATAATAAAATTGTGATAAAATGTCATTAAATATCAATTTAACTAAATTATGGTCCAAACGTTTGAAATTAATGTTCTCCAATTTTATTGTAAAATTTATGTCCTTTAATGCTGATTTCAAATATATAAGTAATTAAGAAATTAGTTGTGTTTAAAGTTAATGTCGTTTAAAAATTTTCCTATGAGATTTTCAGGCCTCTATTTTGAATGGCCCTCATGAGAATTTAAATGATTGCAATTATCTCCAATTCCCTTTTAAAACTTTCAATTTTATTATTATGATTAATATAAAATGTGCTTCCCATTTTAAGATAGTTTAATATATATAATTGTATAGTACATTTTCTGAAATTATTTGATTTTGGTTTTTTGTTCAAAACAAGGAGTAACTTGAGACTCTTATTTCTGCAAATATAACACTTTCAATTTTCTTCATGTAGCTGAAAAAGGTTTTAAATATCGGATAAAAAAAAACAATTTACTATTCACTGGTATGTTCAAAAATTAATTAAAAAATATTTTTCAATAAAAATGATGAAATTATATTTTTGCTTGTAACATGTAAGTAATGCCTAAATTTTTAAATATCATTTAATATGACTGAAATGTCTTTAATAATTTTTAGAACGTATACTTTTAACTTAGAAAAATCATTCGAGTACCTTAAAAGAAGTTGATTTTGAATAAATAGAATCACATTTCACACACAATTTTTATATTATTTTTTACGAATAAAAATTAATCGATTATATTTTCATATTAAAAAATACTTTTTCTTCCATTATTAAGAAATGCAAATATTTTTTTCCAAAAATCAAATTTTTTTTTTTTTCTATATTTTTGGAATACGATATAAACCAAGAAAAAATTGTATTATTGGTACAATTCGAAACACAAAAAATTTCTAAAGGATGCAAAATTTATCCTGATTTATAGGATTATTGAAATATCATTGAGGTAATCACATTGTGAATGCAATCACTGTTGAGCATTCATCTTCATAGTATTTGTTGTAGAGTAATAATTTTTAGTAGCTCCACTTATTTCAAAATATATTTATTAATTTTTTGTTAAATTTAATTTAAGAATAAAGAGTGTCTTACATCTGTAGGTTGCTAATAACATAAACAATTAAGTACACAAAAGTGTTTTATTTCTTTTATATTTTCTAGTTTATGTATTTGCCGGGATTTAGAATTCTATGTATATTTTTATTTGTATATATCACCAAAAACATTCTCCCTTTTAATATTGTTCTAAGAAAAGTAGATAGGGCTGTCAATAAATAATGCACAACCTGTTTGAATCGACACATATTTGGGGAAAAATATTTTCAACAATAATATTAAAGAAATCGATAAAAACAAACTTGGATAATCATTACATATAGCTACATCAAACTTGGTGTAATATCGTATTATCATATTCGTTATTTGCTTTTTTTATTGTATTATAATTATTTTTTATTTTAAATCAAAAGATATATTTTATATATATTTTATAATATATATATATATATATATATATATATTAGATTCTGAATTTTTTTGTATGTATTCCGTGATCAAGTTGCACTTACTTGTTTGATACCATTAGCGATTTTCGAGCTATTATCTTCTTGCAGAATACTTATAGCAAAATAGCATTTTCTTGCGTGTCACAAAAATGTAAGCCTTCTGCCCTTTAAAATGCATTATTTCTTTCTTATTCTCTTCAGTATATAATAGGATATCATTGGATATAGAATATATTGAATGGATCACAATTCTCTGTAATGCGAAATTAAGTACCTAACATTAGAAAGAATTTACTTAATCCTTTTTTTTTTTTTTTTTTTGCCTTTATTTCTTTTATGCTAAATAAATTGAATTTTTAATTAATTTTTTAAATCATAAGATTATTTTTTTTCCGATATACTGAAATATTTTCCTAGCTATGTTTATACACTAATAATTTCAAATAATATACTTTCTATGATGTATTTTTGTCAAAGAATGATTTATCAATCAAAATCATATTGATTGTATCACCTAATTTGTAAATATTTTTAATATATATATATATATAATCCATATCTCAAACTTCGTAAATCTAATAGTAAACTTTCCATATTTGAATTCTACTAACGAAGGAATTGTTACTGCAAAGCGTTTTGATTATATCACCTAATTTATAGACACATTCTAATTATTCATATCTCATATTTACCCCATACCGCAGCACTTTATCTATTCATTAACGCAACCTCCCGCAGTAATACTAACTCGCTCTATCAACAATACATGGCAACTTGGGAGGATGGATACTTTGTTATCATCCCGTTGGATCCTATTTACCAAAATCCGAATCCACATCAGCAAAGATCAGTGGAACACTCGTAGTATTCTTCCTTAAAACCTCCAGTGCACACACACACACGCAGCTCCGTAATTCAATTCTTCCGGAAATAAAGACACATCTAACTCGGCCGCTTAGATCAGCAGTAAACAATCCAGAGCCATCCACCAATTCCTGCGCTCTCCCACCAATCCCAAAAGGAATGCGTTTGTTATCGACTATCTTTTTGTAAATGTGACATTTCCCCATCTAAACATTCCCTGGGGAAATAAATCGATAAAATATAACAAATCTCTAATGAGGATTCGTTACACAACGAACCTTGCAACGTGGAACAAAAATACTAAACGAACCCTAAATTCGCCAGGAAAACTTCCCTCTGTGGTTTCCATGCCTCCATTACAATTTCTGGCTTGAATCCAGTTGTGTATTAGGCCCCCTTTTCCAATCAATAACAGATATATATTATATCTTGGTTGGATATCTATCTATTTACAGATATATAAATAGATGGGAGGGTTCTTGTTTCCCCAAGAGGTTATAAGGCATACACTCTTTTCTCAAGTAAAGGGCGAGCTAAGTGTACCTGCGATTCCCGTTTTGGGACGGCTTAACGAAGTGTATACTCTGAGTTCGGGTTTTGGCTCCGTCGGTTGTTATGTACGTTTCCAGTGTTTGAAATGCGTTTCCAAGTCTAATCAAATAGTTTTAGGATAAAAAGACGTGTATGCTGATAATGGATTTTGCGGATTATAAGTCTACTAGAAAGTGGATGTGTACTTTAAACGGACTACATATTGTAAAGTTTTAATTCTTTGAGACTCAATTATGTATTTTTCTTCTTGACTCCTTGGGGTGTGGTAAGCTGTCTAGTATATTTGTTTGCTGCCCTAAAAGCATGACTGTTATTCGTTAAATGTATTTAAATTGTAATCTTGTAAAAACAAGAAAAATTGCATTGTTCGGTATACTTAATGAGATGTTAATGTTGTTTTCCAAAGAGTTAAGCTATGCTAAAAACATAACTGTAAATATATATATTATTCTGAAAAACTGCTTTTAAAGTGATATAAATTTTGTGATATCACTACAATTAAGACCTCTTTTAAAATACGGTTGTAAGTTTTACGTAAAGGACTGGAATTATATGTGGATAGTTTGTAAAATGAAAGTTAAACTTTTTAGAATTTTAGATATTGGTCATAATTTAAGTGACTTATCATGTCGAAGCAGTATTTAAAATAATGCAGTTAAATTACCACATTATTAAACTTCGTAAAACTGCAATAAGATCTCTTTATTCTTTTGTTGTTTGATTGTTGGAAACAAACTGTAGTTTCGTGTTTTTCTGTTAGATAAGTGCTTAAATTATTAACAAAGAAGTTGTAATTATTATTTATTAAGCAATTAATACCCAAGCAAGAACTGAGTATGCAGTTGTATTTGTTTAAAGTAATCATATTTTGTTTATTCATTGATCATCTAAGATAGTGATCCTGAATATGTGGACTACAATATAATTGTTATAAAAAATTAAGAAAATACTTACTTCACTTATCTCGAATCTAAAATTCTATTAATAAGTATCCTATGCATGTAATTATCAATTTAAAATCATACAATTTTAAAAATCTTGTTGTTTTCACTTGAATGTATTTAAAACTACTAGTTCAGTTAAAATATGTCATTATAATTTAAAAAAGGTCTTTTCGAATTGAAATTCAATTCAAGAAGCCCTTCAATAATAAATCATGTTTTGTTAGCAATTTCTTAAAAACAGGCAATATATTGTATGGATGTACCCCATATCTACTTATTTATGAGATAATAAATTACATTTCTACTAATTTTCATTTTAATATCCAATGTTTTGTTCATTGTTCTGTTTATCATTCCATTTCAACACAACAGAAGCAGTTTTTATAACTTAGTATGTAAATACTACATTTGTTTGGCATTTGCTAATATTAAGAAAATGCCTGAAACATCACTGTAATTATGATAATTAATGAAGAAAATAAATTTATAATAGGGGGGATAGCATACTTAACTTATGAATTTGGGGGTAAAAGACTTCTAATTCATGTCATCATTAATGGCGACAAAATGAATTGTAATCAACGCATAAATTGGCAAACACCCTAAAAATTCAGTTTCATGCTTCTTGGTATTTGTGAGACGTAATCTAGACTAACAGCGTGTTTCATAATTTTTAAATATATAAGGAACAACGTAAGGAAAATCAAACGTTTTCCTTATAGTTCTTAATACTGTGACAAATTGCTCATAGAATATGAAAAAAATTTCAAAAATCCATTAATCCTTAGCTTGTACAAGATTATTTAATAGTAGGTATCGTCCGAAATCATCCAAAAAGTATAGACGTAAGGTTCATGTTGTATATCTAATCAATGAAATAATTACGAAAATAAATGAAACTATTATTCAGAACCTAAACGAGCCGTAAAATGCTCTTGATTCATGCCATCAGTCATGGTGACAAAATGAATTGCAATCAAAGTATAAATTAGCAGACGCCGTGAAGATACTGCTCCATGCTTCGTGGCATGAAGGAGATGCATTCTAGACTAATAGCGTGTTTCATCATTGTTGAATACTGTTTTTATTTTTAATGCTCAACTAGAATGAACGTTAAAAAGAAATGAAAAAATAAAGATACAATAATAATAAAGTAAAGAAAATAAATGAAACATCAATGTATTTATGATCGTTAATGAAGAAAACGAATTTCTAGTAGGTTATAGACAACTTTATGAATTTATGGGGGAAAACGTTTCATGATTCATGCCATCATTTATGGTGACAAAATGAATTTAAATGAATGTATAAATTAGCAGGTACTGTAAAGTTGCAGTTTCATGCTTCATTTGGGAGACTAGAGTAGTAGTGTGTTTCATGATTTTTGAATCCATCTTTTATTTATACTTATCACATAAATAAAGGTAAAAGTTTTCTTTATACATTTTAATATTGTGACAAATTGTTCATAGAGTATTGAGAAAAATGACGAAATCCATTAATCTTTAGCATGTATAAGATTGCTTGATAATCGATATCGTAAGAAATCATCCAAAAAGGATAGGCATAAGATACATGTTGTATATCTAATGAATGAAATAATTACGAAAATAAATGAAACTATTATTCAGAACCGAAACGAGCCGTAAAATGCTCCTGGTTCATGCCATCAGTCATGGTGACAAAAATGAATTGCAATCAAAGTATAAATTAGCTGACGCCGTGAAGATACTTCTTCTTAGCCTGTGGGAGACGTATTCCTGACTAATAGCGTGTTTCATCATTGTTGAATACCGTTTATATTTTTAAAGCTCAAATAAAATGAACGCTAAATAATAGAGTTTTGCTTCAGTGAATGTTCTAGATTCTTGTAGTATAGTATGAATATTTTAACATTTCACGAATTTGAGAATGATACAGAAAAATTCCTATAACCTATGAATAAAAGTTTCAGTTTGCTAAATTTGAAGCATATTAGTCATCCGGCGAATACATCTTGCAAAATGTTAACACATTTTATTCAAAAATGATGAATAATATCGTTGCAGCTCTGAATTAGTTATTAATAAATAAAACAACGGGGAATTTATCGATGCGTTTTATATTTTTAAAATCTTTTTCATTTTTCTACTGCATAATTTTCGATGTCTCTATAGCTAAAGAATACGTTTTAATTGGCTGAATTTATTTTAGCTTATTAATTAACAATTTTTTTAAAATTAAATTTATGAATAATTATGTTTTGAATATAAATTGATTAAATTTAAATTCAATAAAATAAAATACTTTTTAAATAAAAAAAAAAATAAATATTTCGTTATATAATAATTAATTTCTTTCATTATTTTATGTCATCAGTAAATATTTCTTTTTCAAAAAAATATCAATGTTACTTTATAGCGTTTAGAAAAATATTGCGAAAGTATAGTCTTTTCACACGATTTTTTTTTTTTCACACAATTCATTTATAATCAAAATCAATTTCGTGAATTTGATGAAAAATATATGCATTTAAAATAGATATGAAATTAAAAACATCATAAAATTTAATTAAAAGTAGCCAAGAAGTTGGAATTCAGTTTTTTGAAAAAATTAAAGCAAAATTTAAGCCAATAAGGTTAATCAGAACACAGATATTATAATTTGTATGCGTTTAAAATCAAAAATTTTAAACAACATTTTACTCTGGGGGACCATATCATAAACAATCTCTGCAACTTTATAATTCACAAAATATGACACATCACCTGTGATATGTGTCGATATCATCAATTTAATAAATGACTCCGAAATTTGTTAAATACTTTTCTCGTTCTTAAATTTCTACCTGGTAAAATCAACAATTATTTTTAGTCGTAGTAATCACGCTAAAATCATCAATGATTTTTAGTCATAATAATAGCAATAGCACTAAATTCAGCAATTGAATCCTTCCCAGAATTCTTTTCACCAATCATCAGCAGATTACTCTAACCCCTTGAATCAAATCAATGAAATGCATGTCCAGCCGAGCAAACTTTTTGACTTTACTCTAGGGAGACGGCCAACAAAGCGAGCTGCAGGGCCCCGACAATGAACCCTGGGGTGCCAACAATGCACCCTTAGGACTCATAAAAGGTCAAGCCGCGTTTACCCTGGTACAGTCACGTGAGACAACAAACACAGGAGTTAAAGTTTCGTGGACAATCTACATGGACATCCGAGTGTTTGGGCGGAAATAATGCCTGGCCTGGAAAGGAAATTGCTCCACAATTCAATTCAAAGCACGGCTCGACTCGTTTGCTCAAAACCCGCGCTCTCTTCTCAAACTGCTCCTAAGTTATTAGAGACAGTGTTTGCTCTCCGCGCTGAATGGTGGAAGGTCGTTTTCGTCATATCCGCTAGGTTTCGGATGGCTATTGTCTTGCAAATATTTTCCTCTTTTGTTTCCAGTTGTCCTGTCTTTCCTGTACCCCAACAGATTTGAAAGGTTCCCATGAATTTTGAAGTGGATGGCAGGAAGTCAAGGAACTTAAATAAAAAGGAGAATGCACTAGTGTTTTTGTAATTGGGTGAAGGGATAACTGTTTCGGTATAATTTGGTTTATAATTTATAAAATAATGATACATAAGACTTAGATGGATTTTCTTATATTGGATGTTTGAAACAACATATATGAAGGTTTGAGGCTGTACACAGGTGGGAAATAAAATGGCATTTGGTGCATTTGTATTAAGAATTGTCAATATGAGAAGGAATAGCCCTTTTACAGAATTAAAAATAAATAACGTGCATTATAATATACATTTTTTTTTGGAGTAAATAAATTTGCTAACAATATTTAAGTAAAATTAGTTTATTTTCGATTATTCGTTAGTTTATTTATACAAATAAACTTTTTTTGAATGCAAATGGAAGAAATGCAAATTAAGAACAATAAAAAAAAAGACTGGATCACTTAATGTATAAAACTTACAAATCATTCAAAATAATCATGATATGGTTAAAATAATTAGTTGCTCCAGATTTATTTGTAGCATCAAGTATAGTATGACACATGAGTATAGTAACATACATATGGGTACTGACTGTAAACTGAACTTTAATATTTTTGTGTATGACTTATGTGTAGAAACGCATATTTACTGACAAAGTATACAAGAAGCAAAAATTAATTGTCCCAAGGAATTTGTCAATAGTTAGAAACGAAATACATGGATAAAAAAATTTTCTGTTAAAGCATAGTTTATCTGTCAAATCATCTTTAAAAACCATGTCTCGATATAAATGTATTATCGTTTCCTTTAAGAAGATAAAACTTTAAAAAATTTGCCAGGAGTAAATTCTTCGTCCGTGATTCTTTACATTAAATCAAATTTATATGTCTCATTTAGATCACTGAATGGGCTAAAATCTACTTGTAATTGTTTTCAAATACTGATATTATTTCCAGACATTATTTTTTTTAAAAAAAAATGTTCCATTGTTGTCACATTTGTTTACATGCATATTTATTTTGAGTTTTCGATTACAATAAAAATATTTATTCTTAATGTGGGAAAAATATAATTCGCTATTTTTACTATTCAAATACTTCTGATTTCAAAAGTTTTTATTGTTTTTTTTGTTAGGAATGGAAGAAAAATATACGAATTTGAAAGCAATTATTTTCTCAAAAAAAAAAAAAAAAATGTTTTTCATATAAGAAAACTATCAATTATTTTTCGCAAACACGAACTTATAATATCATAATATCGCAAAAGGAAAAAAAAAATCACTATAATTTCGTGAAAATTTTAGTTGTTCTAAACTTTACTAACAAAAAATAGATCTAATAATTATTTCATACAGGTCAAAATTCTATTCTTTCACAAAATTCCTTATTGTTTTAATCTTATTTGTGTTAAGTGTTTTCGTAATTGACTTAGATTTTAATATTTCTATTAGAATTTGGGTCAATTTTTTAAATTAATAATAATTTATGAGTCTTGGGTAAAAAAAAATTAACATTGTTACTGTATATTCCATGTATAAATGTTTTCCTAAATTTTTACTAAAATTTTCCTCAAAACACAAAAATTCTAAGAAAAGGATTTTTTTCTGTTCAACAAACTGTTCTAATACATTTGTATGTAGTGTTCAGCATGTATAACATTTTACGTGATCATTAAACACCAAAATGTTCTTACTAGTAACTTTTGGTTAGTTTGAATATTTGAATATTGATGCACACTATTAACAAAAATCGATTTAAAGAACACTCATTCCCTCCCCACATTCGTATTTGATGATACACGTATAGCAAACAGATTTCCAGCGATTTTCCCATACCCATCAGATACGAAACTTCACACAAAATAATGGAAGGTAAAACAAATGTAAGCGATCCAAACAAGCAGAACGAAACTTTTTCCCAGAAAAAAATGAAAAGCACTTTTTTATCAGTATTTACTTCAATTTTTCACACTTGGTGAGGCATCTGATTCATTGAAAGCAAAACCAGCTGAAATGGATTATACTTAGGGGGGAGGGGGAGGATCAGAAGATGAGGGGGAAGGAAGCACTCACCAGAGCGATGGCGAACTCCATTAAGGGATCCGAGTGCCTAATAGAAGAACAGTCTTTCTCACATTTGAACAAAAGTATTTTCTGACATATCCATTCGTCAACCTATCGCACCTTTCCTGTTTCTGCAACCATCTTCTGAGGAGATTCAGTTGAATTAAATCGGGTTGGGAATCAGGGGTGGTATATCTTACTAAAATTAGTTCTATGTTTCTAAAACATGGACGTTCTGTGTTTTTAAAACTTAACATTCTTTATATTCATACAATACTTCTTAAAATCTAACTGAAACTAAGTAATAGAAGTACTGAATGTGAGTTACTAACAACTTCCATCTTCTGAGAAGATTCAGTTGGATTGAATCAGCTTGTGAATCAGGGGAGGTATATTTTACAAAAATTAATAGGTGAACGTTTTCTGTTTAGAATGATATATTCATTTTTATTGCATAAAAAAACTTTCAAACTAAGTGAATAAGTTCTGAATTGGAGTTATAAAAAATTTCCAAGGTTGTGAATTAGACAGAGGTAATCTTGCAAAAAAATTAGAGGTGGACGTTCTATACTTTTAACTTTCATTGTTTAAAAAGACATAAGTATCCTTGTTTTTTCCACTGCAACAATAATTTTAAGAATCCAACTGAAACTAAGTGAAAAAGTACTGATAGTGAGTTACTAACAATTTCTCAGAGATTCAGTTGAATTAAATCGGGTTGCGAATCAGGGAGGTATATCTTACAAAAATTAGAGATTGGCATGTTTATGTTTTTAAACTTAACGTTCTATGTTCAAAAAAAGGCATATTCATGTCTTTTATATTGTAACAATCATTCTGAAAACTTAACTAAGACTAAGTGAATAATTAACTGAATGTGAGTTAACAATTTCCATCTTCTGAAAAGCTTCAGTTGCATTCAATCAGGTTGTGAAATAGGAGAGATACATATTACAAAAAATTGAGGTGATGTCTTTTTAATTAACGTTATGTGTTTAAAAAAGACATATTAATGCCTTTTATATTCATACAATAATTCTGAAAGCCCAACTGAAACTAAGTAAATAAGTACTGAATGTGATTTATTAACATTTTTGATCTTCTGAGAAGCTTCAGTTGTATTAAATCAGATTGTTAATCAGGGAGGTATATCTTAGAAAATTTAGAGATGGACGATTTATGTTTTTAAAACTTAATGTTCTTTGTTTAAAAAGACATATTTATGTCTTTTATATTGGAAGAATAATTCTTTAAGCCTAACTGAAACTAAGTGAATAAGTTCTGAATGGAAATCTGAAATTGCTGCAATTTAAAAAAATACATATCCATGTTTTTTATATTGCAGCAATAATTCTGAAAACCCAAATAATAAGACGTATTCTTGTCATATTCTGAGAAGATTCAGTTGAATTAAATCAGGTTGGTAATCAGGGAAGTATATCTTACAAAACTTAATAGTGAGAGTTCTTTGTTTCTAAAACTTAACGTTCTTTATTTAAAAATATATTCATGTTTTTGATATTGCTTACAATAATTCAGAAAACCCAGCTGAAACTAAGTCAATAAGTACTGAATGCGAGTTACTAACAACTTCCATCTTCTGAGAAGATTCACTTGAATTAAATCATGTTGGTAATCAGGGAAGGTATATCTTCCAATAATTAGAGGTAGATGTTCTAACTTCCATTTAAAAAGACATATTCATGTCTTTTATATTGTTCAATAAGTCTGAAAACTCAACTGAAACTGAATGAATAAGTACTGAGTGTTGGTAAACTTCCATCTTCTGAGAAGATTCACTTCAATTAAATCATGTTGGTAATCAGGGAAGGTATATCTTACAATAATTAGAGGTAGATGTTCTATGTTTTTATTAACCTTCTGTGTTTAAAAAAGACATATTCATGTATTTTATATTGTATACTATAGTTCTTAAAACCAACTGAAACTAAGAAACTGAGTGTGAGTTAGCAACAACATCATCTGAGAATCTTCAGTTGAATTAAATCAGGTTGTGAAACAGGGGAAGTATATCTTACAAAAATTAGAGGGGGATGCTCTTTTGATTAACGTTCTGTCATGACATTTCATGACTTTTATATTCACACAATAATTTTGAAAACCCAACTGAAACTAAGTGAATAAGCACTGAATATGAGTTACCAACCACTTCCATCTTTTGAGAAGATTCAGTTGAATTGAATTAGGTTGGGAATAAAGGGAGGTATATCTTGCAAAATTAGAAGTAGACTTTCTATATTTTTAAAACTTAACTTCCTGTGTTTAAAAGATTCAAACTCGTATTTATAGTTTTTATATTTTATATTAGTTTATATATTTATTACAATAATTTTTATATTATTTTTCTGAAAACCCAACGGAAATTATGTGAATAAATAAGGAATGTGAGTTGCTAACAACTTTCATCTTCTGAGAAGATTCGGTTGAATTAAATCAGGTTGTGAATCAGGGAAGGTATATCTTACAAAAATTATAGGTGAAAAAATTATAACTGAAACTGGCAAAAATTAATTCTTTCAAAACCAACTATTTACTAAATTCAATTTAAGTACTGAATTTGATTGAATATTGTATACTTCTGAACACAATATGTTAAATTTCAATAAATATTATATTGTACTTTTATACTGAACATTGTACTAAAATTTTGCATTGAATTTTAGTAAATATTTTACTGAATTTGAATAAATATTATATTTTGGTATTGATTTTGGGTAACTATTTTATTGAATTTGAATAAATAATATGAATTTTTACTTATTTTGTGTAAATATTGTACTAATTTTAAGTAAATATGGTTTCGTACTTTTGCGCTCAATATGTATTATACAATCGTATTGAATTTAAATAAATAGTTTACTATACTTTTTGTATTGAATTTGGGTAAATATTATACATTATTTTTGTGCAGAGTTTAAATAAATTTTGTACTATACTTTTTGCACTGAATTTGAGAAAAATATTGTGCTATATTTTATGCACTGAATTTGAGCAATTATTATATTGAATTTAAGTAAATAGTAAACTGAATTTGAATTAATATTTAAAGGAATTTGAACGAATGTGTCGGAATATTTATTAATGTGTTTAGAAAAGGGCATACTACTGGCCCAAAAGTAAGACCAATATTACTTTTTTTCAAAAACTCTTTATTTGTTCTTCCAAATTAACTTCATTGCCTTCAAAGTAATCCCCACCGGACACAATGCACTTATGACAGCTTTTTTTCCAATTCTCAATGCACGCTAAAAAGTCATCGGCAAGGATGGCCTTCAAAGCGCGCGGCGATTCACATTGAATCTCTTCAATCGACTCAAAAACGGTGTCCTCGTAGTGGTCTTTTCAGTTTAGGGAATATCCAGAGGTCGCACGGTGTGAATACGGTGGTTGTGGAAAGATATGGGTTTCATTCTTGGCGAAAAAGTCATGAAGAATCTATGCAGCGTAATCACTTAATCATATCTTTTAATTAACATAATTTATTTTTAATTAATAATTTATTTTTAATTTAATATTACATATTTTTTTTTTTTTTTTGACAAAAGTGATTTAATTTTAGACAAAAGTACAGATTTTTTTCATGCTTAGAAAATAATAACGATATCATTAGAATTAAAAAAATAGTTAGCTTCATTTATTGACTTATAAGATTTATATGACTATAGTTTTGAAGAATTATTTTAATATATGTCGTTCATTGATCAATGCCAATTTTATTTCTAATTCCCAATTAATGACATTTAAATTTCTAGATAGGCTTTCCAAAATCATATTTATGTGGATTTTTGCATTTTAAATTTGTAATATCAAATATTTACGTAATTTTAAACTATACAGTGATTATTAAATATTTTTAAATTAATCCTACGCTGAAGGAATTAAAATAATAAAAATTTGAAATAGCTTATATTAATTTAAATTAAATCCATTTAATATTACTTTATTTGGCTGAGAAATTAGAATTTAACGAAACGAAGTAATGTTTTTAAAAATATCAGAATCAATGAAGCAGTGTTTCTCTAATATTTCGTAAAGTTCTAATTATGCATTTTAAGATAAACTTAGCACGTATCTTAGAGATTTAAATAAACTATTAATTAAATATAGTTAAACTGTAATGAACAGAAAATTTCGGAGCATATTTATCATAATAATATTTTGGTTTGGGAATTAAACACTCGTGAAATAGAAATGTAAGAATTTTCGACCGATTAAAATATCGTGAAGGAGTTTGAATTCAATTTTCATAATGCATATAAGTATTTAATCTTTTTTCTCAAATTCTTGACGTTATATAATTTAAGTAAAGCATTTATTTCAAAAACGAATTTAAAAGATGTATTCCTCCGATTTGTAAATTAAATATTCTAAATAAGAATTTATAATTTCGGCTAAAGCAGCTAATTAAAGAAGTTAAATCGTAAAATTCTACTTTTAGAAAATTAGTATAAAAATAAAATTACACCTATTTTTATTTATCTGAGAGTATTACGTGCTTTTATAAAATTATATTTGCGTATTTAAATACATTTTAGCAAATATTTCATCTATTAGACTGCATTAATTAAAAGTGCAAAATGTATTTTACAATTATACAGAAAAATGTAATTTACTGTAATAAATAATATTTATTATAAGCATATGTAAATTTTTTACACATAATTTTTAATAGATATTTATATTTAAAAATATTATTTATTAGAATTGTACATCATATTATGTATATATATGATGTACAATCAATGGAAAAGCAATCAAGCTACATCTGTCATGGCTTTCATTTCAAAATTAATTGTTATATTAAATTTAGTTTGCTTGTTATTAACGATACTTCAAGGAAACTAAATTTATTTTTTTTATAATTAATTACAGCACTGCTTTATATATATTTTTAACATATATTTATCAAAAAAAAAATATTATTTATTGCATTGTAATATTTATTAGAATTGTACATCATATTATGTATGTATATGATGTATAAATTCTTCCACAATTAATGAAAATGCCATCAAGCTTCATCTTTTATGACTTTTATTTCAAAATTAATTGCCATATTGAATTTCATTTGCCTGTTATCAACTAGAGTTCTAAGAAAACTAAATTTATTTTTTTTTATAATTAATTACAGCACTGCTTTATACATATTTTTTAAACATATATTTATCAAAAAAATATTATTTATTGCATTGTAATATTTATTAGAATTGTACATCAGATTGTACAGAAGATGCAGCTTGATGGTCTTTTCATTAATTGTAAAAGAATTGTAAATCATATTATGTATATATATGATGTACAATTAATGAAAAGGCCATCAAGCTGCATCTTCTATAGCTTTTATTTCAAAATTAATTGCTATATTAAATTTCATTTGCGTGTCATTATCAATACTTCTAGTAAAACTAAATTTAATTTCTATGTAATTAATTACAGTATTGCTTTATACATAATTTTTTTAATATTTATTTATCAAAATAATATATATATATATATTTTTTAATGCAGCTGGCAAACCCTTAGACAGCTGGGTCTTGGATGCCTTAAGGCAAGCCCTGCACAGACGTTACACACTTTGCATATAACTAAAAGATAAGCCACGGAAGCGGAGTAATAATGCCCCGCAATGCTCTACGATTCCATTAGGACCGGGACATACGGTTTAAAGGGGATTCCGAACACCTACAAACATCCATGACACCTTCGACCAACATCCATGGTACCGCCGGGACTCGAACCCGAAAAACCCGTGGTACCAAGCGCCAGCCACTGGCCATTTAGGCCCTTATCAAAATAATATTGTTTATTGCATTTTATTATTTGTTAGAATTGTACATTCTACTACATACACGATATACAATTCTTTTACAATTAATGAAAAAGCAACCAAGCTGCATCTGTTATGGCTTTTATTTCAAAATTAATTGCTAAATTAAATTTCCTTTGCTTGTCATTAACAATACTTCTAGGAAAACTAAATTTAATTTCATTGTAATTAATTGCAGCACTACTTTAACAAAATGTTTATCAACTTGTCCAACCACAGGAAGTTTAATTAACGCTTATATATATTAACCAGGAAATTTTAACAACAAAACACTTTATATTTTTTATTTTATTCTTGGCAATCTTTTGAAGAGAGACGACGTACATGTTAACTTTATTAAAATTAAATTGTTGTGTTATTAAAGTTGCACAGGTTACGTTTGGCTGCTCTGTTATATTTGTAAAATTATTAATTGGAATATGTGACCATATATACTAATGTTTTCTGTCATTGATATCGATTCTATTGTATATTGTCTATAGATAAAGAATTATAAATTGTAGTAGATATTATAAGAATATTCCGTAATTTTCTTATTAAAAATCTTTGAAAAATGAAGAGGGCACTACAATGAATGGCTCTTTTCTACAACTTCTTATTTTAAATATTGAGAAATTTGAACAAACATACTTAAATTTTTATAAATAAAAATTTAAAGAGTTGACTGTCTTTAGCGTTTTTCAGCTGTTTTTAGATACTGTGCTAAAAAGTCACATTTTAAATATTTCCTATGCTAATTTAATTTTTAATTGAGAGAGAAATAACATTTTTTTTTCTTTATAAAATAAACAAATTTTTATTTAAAATTTAAATCTGTTAATTCTATTAAGCATGTATCCTGTTATGCAATCAGACATGATATATATTTGGAATGCTTAAAATCTTCACAAAAGTAAAATAAATAATAATTTACGTAAATAGAATTGTTTAACGAAACCTAATAAACCACTTTTTTTCTTCTTTTTATTGGCTTAACAGCTCCATGATGGCCACGTTAGTCTGCCTACTGTATAGTTGTCTGCCTTACGCTCTACAGATATTAGATTGGTACCTACGGCTTAAAGTGGATTCTGAACCATTGCAAACATCAATGGCATCTCAAGAACTTGAACCGAAACCTATGGCACCAATCGCCAGCCACTCGGCAATCAGACATTAACAAATATTTGAAAATCAGTATAGGAGCCATTGTGGTATCTATTGCTATTTGGGTTTCTGAATTAAATGATTCACGTTCGAAACTCAGCAAGCCAAGCCTAATGTTGTATATATCCTGGTGATGAGAACAATAAATCCATATACAATGTTCTCCGTTGGAATCGAGCCTGAAAAAATGCAAATCTGCTATATGCCGTTCTTAAGGATTGTCATTCAAAGGCATGGATGCAGTGTTAAACCCTGGGTAATGATAAATCTGTTACATTTATAGAAGCCCAGCAAGTGAAGCCTAATAGAATAATCTCGTGTATATGCTGATTATGAGCACAATAAATCCATAAGCGATGCTCTTCGTTGGATTCGAGAATGAAAAAGGGCAAATCCTCTAGATTACATTCTTAAGGATTTTCATTGTAAGTTTTGGATTCAGTGTTAAGCCCTGAGTAATAATGAATCTGTTAAATATAGTATATCGGTTGTTTTTCTTCGAATGATGGGTGTTTTAACTTGAGTTGTTTAACGTTGAACCTCAGATATGTAACAGATTAAGCGTTATTCATTGTGAAAAACAGTACTTGTTTTATGATAATTATTTTATGATATTGTTTGATGATTATAACTTATCTTATCATCAGTGAAAAACTTTTGCATTTCATAGCTAACTATTCCTTACTACGTAGTTTAAAATTTTTCTTTTTTAAATTTCATTGACTATATTCGAAAACACAAATGTATGTTAAATCAATTATCAGCAATTGAAATGCAGCATAAATAAAGTTTTCACCAAACTTCTTAATAAACTATGCCTGGTAAATATTTACCAAACAATTTAAAAGACAACGTTATTGCAATTTATTATTGCACTTTGAAAGTACTCCTCAGATGTAGGTAGCATATTCTGATATGTATACTATGTAGCGACAGTTTCGGGGCCTTTCATTCATTGTTTCTTGTCATTGTATCTTCCACGGATATTGCTCTAAGGTCTCCATTTGTAAATAGGCATTTTGCAAACACCAAGTCTTTAATTTTTGGACGTGAGACTCTTCGGTTGAGATTGATGGTCGACACATTCTCTGCTTTCTTTGAACTGTTTATACCACTTGTAAACATTTCTTTATTATATAGGAATGCTCACCGAATGCCTTCTGCAACATTCTATAGGTTCCCCGCAAAAAAATTTAATGCAAGTTCTTTCCTCAATTAGTTCAGACATTTGAAAAATCGCCGGAATCACTTTTAGCGTCTCACAAAGCCAAGCGTAACTCAAACACTAATTAATATTTTGACGTCAAATTTCACATAAATATCAAGGATAGTGCCATCAACCTAAAAAAGAAAAAAAAATGAATTTCCATAAGCCCAGGGAATTTTAAATTGAAAATTGGTCTTTCATTTTGGACACAATAATATTTAGCAAACATTTTAAAAGGCAACATTATTCAATTTATTATTGTCCTTAGAGGTTGGTAGCCTATTCTGATATGTATACTATGTTGCGACAGTTTGGGGGTCTTTCATTCATTGTTTCTTGTCATTGCGTCTTCCACGGATATTGCCTATCGATCAAGGGGTCATAAATTGCAGTAAGTGTTCGAAGCACCTTCCACATATTTTCTTGAAAATTAATACTCTTCTGCTAATGAGAAAGCCGCGCCAATGAATAATTTCTTCCCAACTCCATCCCTGTTCTCGGATAGAGTGGTGTGTAAATTTGGCCAAAATCTCATAATTTTCTCCCATGAAGAAGACACTTTAGTTATGTGAAGCAACGATGCATTATAAATTACTTTACGCTTAATGGTGGCATTATCCGATAATCTCTCCCCGGTCTCTGAGTGCAGGAATTCCCGGAAAACTTTAGGCAAAGAATTTTAATTCAGTTAGCGGCTTTTAATATCAAAATCATTGACTCATGGGAGAAAACACAAAGTATGTTACGCGAGAAGACGCCTTTGTTATTTACTGGAAAATTTTCTGTTCCTTAGAGATGGATATCGTGTTGTATCTGGAAATTTGTGAAAAAGATGCCGTTACATGGAAAATTAGTTTTGAGGAATCATTTTAAAAGAATTTTAAAATATTTAAGAATGTATATTTGTAAAATTTAAATCTTAAAATATAATAATATTGGCTATGTATGTACTATGCGTTAGTAGTTATTTATTGACTTGTACGTTATTTTAACTTTGTGCACGATTCCCCAAATGTTTTTTTTTTCTTTAAATTCCACTTTCATTAAAAATAAAACTGGAATGCCTTTGCGTAAACTTATTGAACGCGGGGATAGGAATATGAAATATGATCTACCCTCGCTCAGTTTGCTGGTAATTAAAATATTAGATATCTGAAGAGGAAGCAATTGCCATACCCACAACAATACTGTGATGTTCCTTTAAAGATCATATGGAGGATTACAGCAATAATCTGTCTTTCAAAAAATAGTTCCAAATGTACATGGTAGGATTCAGGAAATTGATCTGATCTATCCATTTATTCTGAATTTTATTCCTCAAGATATTTTTTGACTAATCTAGCTTGGGCAAATTTTGAATTATCAGCCATTAGAGTGAAGTCATTGCTCCCAACGCAAGCCAATTGTCATATATATTTATAAGACATATTATTCTGTAATGCTTTAGTTGATATCATCCGAAGATAAGAATTCATGAACTTTAGTGTGAATTCCAGGGGCCTGATGGCCGAATGGCTAGCGCTCTGGCGTTCGGTACCACAGGTATCGGGTTCAAATCCCGGCTTTGCCCATGGGTGTTGTAGTGGCTCGGAATCCACTTTAAGCCGTAGGTCCCGGTCCTAATTGATCGTAGAGCGCTGCGGGGGCATTGTTACTCCGCGTCCTTGGCTTACCATCAAGTTACACGAGCCCCTGGGTAATGCAAAGTGAGTAACATCGGTGCAGATCTTATGGCGAAAGATCACGGTCTATCTGCCAGCTGCATTAGAAGAAAAAAAAAAGTGTGAATTCCATCTCTACCCCAGAGAGATTTAAGCTCAGACCATTATTCCTTGTTATCTATAATTTTTTTTAATGAGACGTGTAATTCAGAACTTTAATTTTAAGTCTTCATGCATGGTCTTTAAATGGGTTAAATCAAGGTCATTTAAATAATATTTTTGCTCATTAAATATTAGTCAAGACATTTAGGAAGAATGAAATATATGTAGAAATATTTTTCGTGAAATGTATGTAGTTTTAAGCTAATCCTTCACACTGAATATATTTTTATTATTTTGTTTAATGTAGTATACTTCTTAATATATTTTGAGAGTGAGGATTTTCCAAATAAATTGCTTTCAGATTAAAATAATATATTGCGTTAAAATAAAAAAAAAATATGTCAATAATTGCAATTTACTCTGAAAAAATATGTTTTTATTTCGTTTGAAAATGTAATTAATAAATCTTTAGAAACATTTATATATAAATTTTATCAAAAAAAAATGTTATTGCATTATTTTATATTACATCACACAAAAGAATTTCATGAGTTTAGTAGACTATGAGTATCAGAACATTCTTTCCTTACCAGACTGGAAACTTTTTGCTGCAGATAGTATGCCTGGAATACATTCATAGAAGAAAAACTTATTCTTCACAGTTTTCAAGGAAGTTGCAAAAAAAAATTCTTTGTAAACTTCTAAGATGATAAAACTTGTCTAAATATCTTGGAATAGCATAAAGTGCTAAAAAGTTTCATGAGTTTGAAAATACACATTTCGAAACTTTATAGTGGTTTCATGAAGCCCTAAAAGTTGGGTTCGAACAAGAAAATAAGAAAACTAAATAAATTTCAACATGTTATAAAAAGCCTAGCATTATTATGTTTGTATAAGTTTAGCATAATATTAAATTAATAGTATTGCGTTTAAGACAATATATTGATTCAATATAAGGAAATACAGCTGTATAATAAAAAAAATTTTTTAACTCAAGTAGTCATAGAAGAATGCTAGTTTATTATTTACGAAACAAACTACATTCTCAGGTATTGATAGTAAATGTTATTAGAATTCAAAAATAATTTTTAAATTATAACAATAAGTTAAGCAATTCTTGAAAGTAATAAAATAATATATTATATATAAGTACTATTAAATTGGTTGTCTTAGTAATAGAATTTATATAATGAATTCTTCTTAAATAAAATATTCCTTTTTAAATTCTTCATTTAATTTTTGAAAATTATAATTAAAATTAACTTTAATAATCTCTTTTCGTGATTCGTGCTTTTTTATTAAAAAAACATTAAACTTATAAAATTAAATAAGCTCAAAAATATCTGACTTTTGTAATAGATAAAAACTATTTATCGGTATTCCATCTCTGTTTTACTTTCAATTTTTTATATATTATTTGCCCTTGTTTACAGTGTGCAAATCATATTTTGTCTATTAAAATTATTTTTGTGGTACTTTTGCCATTAATGTAATCTCCAAATTAATCATTGACGGACTATGAAAAGAGGACATTGTCTTCCGGGAGAAATTTTAGGTTTAACTGCCAGGAATTACGACGTTCTGGTATAAAACTGACACTTATGCACATTGCCATAATCACTATCGAATCTATCTGTTTTGAAGAGAAGTCGTCAGTTAATTGGAACTTGAGCCAATGTCGCCAATTGATACTAAATGGGAACTTATTCAAACGCTTGATGTCATAAAACATATTTTTTTTTATGAAGTGTGAACTGCTACAACTATAGACATATAATTATAAATCATGCAATTCACCAAGAAACAGTAAGTTGGTGCTTAGTTAACATTTTTTGTTTAGTACAGTTTATCATCCAACACTTTAAACGGTGGTAACGTGCACAGGTTAATATATGAGAAAGTGAATTTTTGGTGCACTGATGATGTATGATGTAGTTATATTTTTCAGAAATAGATGAACTTATCTGAAGGATATATTGAGCTATAGGATATATATAATGATATTAATGTAATAGTGTCAATTGTGAGAGCAAAAAATAAGTTTATTTGTCTAATTACGACTACCTGATTGAAAATTTTTAGGTATCTTCACACACTCGACATACAACACACAAATGCGAAAAATAATACTTCTCAAAGTACATCGAAAAAGACAACAACCACCATTATGGACTGTTGCACATATTATGGACAGATCAGTTACGCATTTACTTTTGTAGTAAAGTTGTCTGCCATGTAAAAGAATGCGAGAATTTATATTACATCCTATAGAATTTCTGTTTAAAATTTTATGAATCTCTAAATAAAAAAGCATACAATTATAGGTAATAAACAATCCATTATAATTACTGTAAACAGTTCTCTAAAATTTTTCATGCATGTTCTTCAAGTAAATTAGTATAGCACATTATAACAAAGCGGATATGGTATTTTTAATTAATATGTTATATTAATTTAATTTTGATTACATTTTTCAAGTAAGTTATTGTATCATAATATAACCAAAGAGGATATTGATCTTTTAATTAGCATGTTTATATAAGTTTATATAACAAAGCTGGTATGAGGAAGTTGTCGTTTAATTAATATGGTGATGAAAGTTTAATTTGATTATTTTCTTCAAGTAAATTATTGTAGCGTAACATAGCCAAAGAGGATGCAGGAGCTTTTTAATCAGTATGTTGATATAAGCTTAATTTTTGACCGTATGAAATAAAGGTTTCTCAGATTTTCCCTCGCTTATTATTTTTTATTAATTTATCTTTATAAAAAATAATGAAAACATTTAGAAAATGATTATATTGAATAATATCAATCAATTACACAAATTTTAGTCAATACATTTAAAATTTTGAAGTTTAAGATGTGATCACACTGAACACTCTGGCGAATGCTAAATGTATAGAAAATAAGTAATTCATTTATGTATGCTTATGAGTTATAACTCTTTGTTTTAAGTAAATTTTAATAAACTTATAAAAAATAAATATTATGTTTATATACTGGTCTATTAAAACTTTTATAATTTAACTACGAAACATAAAAGAATAAAAGATAGAAAAAATTATACTATTAAATAATACTCAATTACCCAAATTTATTTTCAATAACCTACAAAATTGAAAGTTTTAGAGCTTATCTCATATGTGAAAAATGTAGAAATTAATTTATAATATTTATTTGTCGTTAGTAATTTAATGTATTTCTAGTTTTATTTCGATAAACTCATAAAAAATATTAAGAATAAGTTATTTTATTTTAAGCTGCTTTGAGCTTAAGCTATTTCGAGTGTAATCTAAAGATAGAGTTATTTCAATGCGCAACCGTTTTTAATATTTATTATTATTTTGCATAGAGCCATTATGTGACGGCTAATTTGTATATGCATCTGGCGCTTAACGATAGCGTTTATAAAATATAGCCTTTATTAAAACGATACTTTGATTCAGCGGAGTAAATTGAATCTTTGTCTAGCACAAAAGCGCAAATCTCGAATAACTATTCAAAGTAACTTAGCAGTAATTACGCAAAAAATACTGCGCTTTTTTTTTCTCTCATCTTTGGGCCCATTATGCTTAAAATACCTTTAGCATAAAAGGTGCGCGCAAGAAAGTTGAAAAAAAAAAATTGTATTAAAACTAAACTGCAAGTAAAAAAAAAAAAAAAAAAAGTTATAACCTTTCGTAACTTTCTACTCAACAAAGACTCGTTTTTGGTTGTTTGAAAATTTTATCAAAATTGAGGCACGGCGCGAGTGCTTGGAACCAAAAAAAAAAAAAAAAAAAAAAAAAAATGAATAAAAGGCTTAAAAATCACGCTTTTGTTAAAAGTCAGCCACCGTTGATTACCTCCATAAAAAAGCTAAACATCTTTTAATTAAAATTCTACTTAACTTTTCCTCTAATATTTTTATCTACTTCCTTTTAACAATTGCTAATCTATTTCGGAAGGCAAAGATTAGCCCCTTTTTAGTTTCTTTTAATTTAATGCCTTCTTCTCTTATGCATTAAAGAGAAGAAGGAAAATACTGTTTTGTTGTAGACATTATTATAGTTTAGAAAACGGTTTCCCGTATTTGCATCTTTTGTCCATTTACCACGTGTTATTCTTCTCACGAGACGTAACAAAAAAAAATGTTTATTTTTAGCTGGCGCGTATTTTCCATAGCCTACTTGTATGTTGTGAGTGAATATGCAGAAGTTCTTGCATTTGGCTCACATACTAAAAGTGAATTCACAATGCTTTCCAAAAGCAATCATGAAATGTATTTCAAGCAATGTGAAACGTACGAAGAAAAAACAAAACTTCTTTCATTCAAAAGCATGGTATATTTTTCCTCGATATGCCATCTCTCAAGTGAAACTACGAATAGCTATTATCTACAGATTTTAACAAATAAACAGACTATTACTACATTTGTCATGGTCATAATGATACATGAAGCAAATGTATTGCTTTAAGAGGGTAGTATGCAAAATGAAGTTATAAAATATTTATTTCAAAATTCTTAGTATATCATGTATATTTTCGTGAGGGTAAACTATTTTCATATTCAAATATATTAACAATTATGTTTTTATGATTTTAATTTCAAGGATCCACTTGTTATTTAATTTATTTAGATATTTCCAAAAGTAATCATGGAATGTGTTTCAAACAATATGAAACGTACGAAGAAAAAACAAACTTCTTTTCATTCAAAAGCATGGTATATTTTTTCCCTCGATATGCCATCTCTCAAGTGAAACTATGAATAGCTATTATCTACAGACTTTGACAAATAAACAGACTATTACTATATTTGTCATGGTCATAATGATACATGAAGCAATGTATTGCTTTAAGAGGATAGTATACATTGAAATTATAAAATGTTTATTTCAAACTTCTTAGCATGTTATGCACATTTTCATTACTATAAACTAATTTTCATATTCAAAAGTATTTAAAATTATGGTTTTTATAATTTAATTTCGAACGATCAACTTGCTATTTTATTTATTTAGATATTTCCAAAACGCAATCATGAAATGTGCTTCAAGTATAATATGAAATGTACGAAGAAAAAACAAACTTCTTTCATTCAAAAGCATGGTATATTTCCTGGATATGCCATCTCTCAAGTGAGACTATGAATAGCTATTATCTATAGATTTTGACAAATATAAATATTTCTCATACCTGTCATAGCTATACATGCAATTTAACGGTTTAAGATGAAATAATACATTGAAATTTGGAAAAATATTTATATCAAGATTTTTAGTATATAATGCATATTGTCTCTTTAATGCAAACTATTTTTTTCTTATTCAAATATATTACTAATTATGTTTTTTATAATTTTAATTTCAAGGATAAACTTTTATTTTATTTATTTAGATATTTCCAAACGCAATCATGAAATGGGCTTCAAGTATAATATGAAATGTCACGAAGAAAAACAAACTTCTTTCATTCAAAAAGCATGGTATATTTTTTCTCGATATGCCATCTCTCAAGTGAGACTATGAATAGCTATTATCTATAGATTTTGACAAACATAAAGACTATTTCCATACCTGTCATACCCATAATGATACATGAAGTAATTTCTAACGGTTTAAGATGAAATAATACATTGAAATTTTAAAATATTTATATCAAGATTCTGAGTATATCATGCATATTTTC